>LS488870.1:74429-87680 GCA_900490705.1 Pristionchus arcanus | reverse complement strand
GAATGTGTCCTAGAAAACATGAAAAATCGCAACTTTAGTCCTCAATTTTCACTGATTTTAAAATTTTAAAAAATCGAGCATGAAAATAGGCACCGAATCAGCTTGAGAAATCCCGGTGCAAATGAGTTCTTCATTGTTTTAAAAATCGAAAACCTACAAAAAATGGACTTTTCTGTATGCAAATCAGCCATACTTGGTCCAAAAAGGCTGAAAACCGAGTTTTAGAAATAACTTTTGATGCTCTATCGAATGGTATATCACATAAGAGTCAAAACTGAGATTTATTTTTCGTGCATGACATGCATGAATCATCATGAAATTTTACCAGAAGTATACCTGACCCCTGGGGACTACCCATAAAAAATTTCAGCTCGATTGGAGCACTTTGAAGCATTGTGCCACCCCCGTCCCGTTCTTACAGAGAACTCGTTTTAATTAAAATCATCTCTCAGAACTCCTGCGATGATGAAGAATTATTCGATTCTCCTTGCGAATACTGCGATAATCGATATCATTTCTGCAATTTCGGGATGTTTAGCTTGTACAAGGTTTGTAAGATTATCATTTGCGCAATAAATTCGTTTCCAGAGTAATGAATGCTCCCGATGACACGACAGTTCTTGTTTTTCTTGGTCCCTGCTCATTGAAAAGTATCGAATTTTGTCTTTTTGTTCATTGTGAGTTTGCACTGTAAGGGTTCAAAACGGTCATTATCTATTTTTTAGCTATCCAAGCCGGTCTTCTGAATCAATCTACTTGGTTCCTCCTTCTCTCATTCTTCTACCGTCTTTACGCATTGGAAGGAATCAAATATCATCGACAAACTAAATCAAAGCATTATATCTGGATGGGGTCGTTTGTTACACTAATGATAACGACTGTGAACACGGTAAGTTTTGTGAGAATAATAAATTCATTTTGTGTTCCAGTATGTCTATTACGCTATCGCTGAAAACATCAACGTCACAATTGCAAGGAAGCTCAATATTGTTGGTTATGCAGCAAAAGGTATCATGTAAATAATGCAACAAATTTAATATTAAATTGTCAGTGTTCCCAGTGGTGAACACTGCTCGTGCAGCCGCGTCAATTCTTCCAAATACAATTGTATCGCCGATTCTGATGATTGTCATGTATTTCATTCGACGACGTCTAATCAGCAAAATTAACAGACGTGTAGGAAAATAGAGAGACACCGTTGATTTTTTTTTTGATTTCAGGTTAATGCTGATCGTACTTTTCATAAAAACATTGCAAAGGTATGAATTATATTTCGATAAATCTATTTTGTCTATTTAGACGCTGACATATCAATCTCTCCTTCCTCTCGGCTCTGTATTCGGTGCAGCCTATTGGTCAATAGACAAGTATCTTGCTCTCTCTTCTGAGTTCCCTCAGAGAATAGTGATAATGGTACATGGTGTATCCTCAATATTCCTCATAATTACAATCTTGCAGATAATGACTTTTATATGCCTTGCCTCTCCCGTGATTAATCTTCTTTATCTTCCATCATACAGAAAAATATTCAGTTTTCGAAAACATCGAATACGGGTTGTTGGAGCAGCAGACTTTTGAACATATTCGTCCAGCAAATATTCCCATCATAAAACAACTGTGTCTCCCGTCATACTGGCTATTCGGGACAACGAATGTTATTACTCAGATTACGTTCCTTGCACGTTTGCAAGAACGAGTATCAATGCTTCTTGCGACCCAACCGTGATAAACTATTTCATAAATTACATCTCATTGTCTCATTTTTTTGTATGCATACAATATGAGATTCGATCGAATGGGCTTTATTCATAAAATGATTACATATGGAAAAGAAAGAATCAAAACCACAGGTCCTTCGGCCTATTTGCGATGTGAGCGGCAACTTTCGGAATGTTCAGAAATTTGTTCTGATGTGCAGCAAGAAGAGGGAAATCGGCCAGCAATTTGTCCTTCTCTGGAACGAGTCGAAGAAGCATTTCGATGACACAGCCAACGAAGATATCGGCATGAGTGAGTGAGGGAGTGGAGGCCAACCATCCCGTGGAAGACTGAAATTGAAAATTATGATGGGATAATAATAGACTATTAGCGAGCGCGTCACTAGACGCACTAGTTGTCATCGCTATGCGAACCATCGAAGATGTCATAGATCATGGGAGTAATTATTTAGTAGTGCTTTGTAACTAATTTTACTCACCTTGCTCAGTGCCTTCTCAAAGAACGGAAAGTGCTTGTCCCTGGCAGGGATGAATACACTCTGGTAGAGAGCCGCCTGGAAATTTATTATTAGAGGTGATCATTTTCGAGCTAAATTACCTTATCTCCGGGAGCGAATCCGACGTTGACTCCGTGCCACGAGAAGATCGCAGTCATGAAATCGGCCATCTGATCGGCCAGAGAATCAGCGATGGCCGAGGTGAGATTGTCGGGACCGGCGAAGCCTGAAACTAGATGAATTGAAGATCAAGCATGGATGTTGAACATTCAAATCGACTCACCGAATTCTTTCGCGAGATATCGGAGGATCGCCTGAGTTTGACCAAATTCGACACCGTCGACGGAGAGAACGGGAAGAGTGCCCAAGGGAGTTTCTGAAGTTCATAAATTAGATGTATGTTTGCCGATAGATGGTGACGGGGGGAATGGAGAGGTAGCACAAAATACTTACTCGGTTTGAGTGCACCCCACTCCTGGAGGCCAACGCGGACATCTTCGAAGGGAACATCAGCGAGGGAGAAGAGAATACGGATGGGGTCTCCTCTTCCAGAAGTATTGAAGTACGTCAACTTGTATGAAGGCATTGCGAGAATGAGGGAACTGGAAGCAGAAGTGTTTCAATGTTCTCTCGAGCGTGCTTTTATATGCACCCTTCCCTCTCGTTGTCTGGCAACTCTCTCGTTTCAGTGTACTCTCTCGTCGGAGATCGGAGTTGGAGACACCCGAGGAGCACACTAGAGCACAGAAAATTCCTATGAACGGATGGAAGATGAAGTCAGAGAAGAGATTGAGAGATCATTGAACCCACTGGCATCACTGGCAATAGCAGAACAGTAGGTGAGTGAAACCTGAGTGTGAAACCTTAAGAATACTGTGCCTGGGGGATAGCCGAAAAAACAAGGTTTAAAAAATGTAGTGAAGCGTGTCGCTGAATTGTTTGCATGTGTGCTACTCTTCACCAAGCTGAACTATAGCTGAAGAAATAGTGATAAAAATTTTAAAAAATAAATTTTCTACTGAATTTTTTTTCATCTATCTCTGCGATATTGTGTTTCTCATACTAGTAAAACAAAGAGTAGCGATGTCCTTTCCAATAATTCATTTTCACCAGGCCTTCTCAAATTTCTTCCCGAAACTCATTCTGCATTCGTCTCACATTCCACAAGAGATGTTTTATCTTGATTGCAAGATGTGGTGTAGTACAATAATCTTTGATCTGGGTGTTCTTCAAGCTATTTTCTAAGCTACTTTTTTATCAAAATAGTTATTGATTACAAATGAATTGAGTACGATGAATTGAGTATTATTTGACAAATGCATCATTCTTTATGAAGTGCACTGAATCTGCGAGGTGATGGAGAGAGGAGAAGCGCCCTGGAAAATTGAAATTGTTATTTTCGAAATTGAAAGCAATTTCAGACCGCAATGACTGCCGCCAGAGTGCAGTTTCCCATGCAATTGTTCGTATCGACGAAGTCCGCTTTCTGTCCGTTCTTGAGCAGGATCTAAATAAGAATTATCAATCTATTCGATCCGGAACTATGACAATTACAATTTGTTGTCATAATTCGTTCCCCTCACCTTCACGTACACTCCGTAGTCATTGCGACGAGTTTCGAAGACGAGAGCAGAGGAGAAGGCCGGAGTGACGCCCTAATATTGATTGATTGGGAGAGGTTACGGTAGGATAAGAATACATTGAATCGATCCAGTACACCGAAGATGTGCGAGACGGCGAGGAGATTCACGTCGTGCTGCAATTATCGATTTTATTTTCGGAAAATGTCAAAATATTGGTCCTACCGAGTAGTAGATTCGCAGCTTCGGCTGACTGGGACAGGGATGCGATGGACAGTTTGCGACCTGAATTTAATATTTTTACTTTTTGTATGAACTTCTGTGATATACATACATCCACAAAGTTCTTGATCAGTTCAGTGGTGAGCATTCCTGCGACTCTCTTGATGCGCAACTCGTTGAAGTGAGGACCAGCGCCCGCCAGCATTTCGATGTACTGAAATATTTTGAGGGTAACGAAAGAAGATACCACCGTACCTTGTACATGAACTCCTTCCCTGATCCCTCAGCGCAGGCCTTGTAGTTGGCAGGCATATTGATCAGCGGATTAGGCGCCTCTGCGATGATTGCATCCACGAGATTGGGTGGGACACTCTGAATAATCAGTTCTCGATCTGTTGTGGGAGGGGGATACGGTACTCACGGCGCAGGCGGCCGGCCACTGCGTCTGCATCATGGCAATGAGAGCTGCGGACTGGACGTTTCGATTGGACGAGAGATTGTATCGGGCGATCACGTCTTGCCATCCATCACCACACGTGAGCAGTGGAACGAGGAGCTGGAGAGGTGAAGAGAGATCAAAGATCTAGATGAGATATTACCCCATCAGTCGCTTGCTCCTTGGTGAAGAGAGGCGGGATGATGGATCTTCCCTTGGAAGTTCTGAGATTGTGCAATTTAGAGTTTTTTTGTAAAAAAAAAGACAAATTACTGTTGGAAAAGACCGGCGCTAAATGCCGCTGCGCTCATCAGACAACGATTGACTGCGGAGGAACGGATGGAGACATGAAATATGAATTTTCAGGACGTTGGCAGCTTTGAAAGGTGAAAAATCGCGACAACTGGTCGTAAGAATACCTCAGAGGGCAGGAATCTCTTGTCGATGAATCCGCTCATCACATATCTCTGCTGGAAATCGCGTCCCTGATCGAAGGCATTGTCGATTCCGAGCTTAAATTATGTATTGAAATAGGAAAAAGGCAGAAACTAACGTCTGTGAGCTCTCCGTTTCCTCTAAAGAGGATCTGTGACGACTGGGGAGTTGCCCAGCCAGAAGTTGCCGCGCGATCAGCGTGACGGATTACCTGAGGAACTTTGATATCATTCGAATGATTCTGAGTTTTTTGACCCATCAAAATACTTACGACATTCACTGAAAGCAGCTCATCCGCAGCGAAGGCGACGGCGAGTGAGAAGAAGAGATGGAGAAAGGTTTTCATCTGTCCCTCAATGAGAAGGAAGAGAATAGCAATATTGGAGCAAATCGTGAATCTTTCGAAGGACAAGAAAGAAGAAGAATGCCGTCTCATTCGAGGCATATTCTGCGATTGTGAATGAGAGACATGATGAAATGAGACACCGCCATAGGAAAAAGGGGAGAGCACTTGGGCTTCTCAGTATCTGAAAAATTCATGTTGTTTGCTGATGCAGATGCATTTTAACGGAAGTGTATAGAGCCGAAAATAAATCTGCAAGAGGCCAAACATTGATTACATTTCCTTTCCAGCTCAACAATAATCGCCCTTGGGTTTCTGTAATCAAAACAGACAAAATTGGCGCAATACGCGTTCAAACATAGCAAATAATTCATAGTCGCCATTTTTCTGATAATTGTGTGAAAACGTAGCCATTCATGAATTTCACCCTTGATCATGCGGAATTCGATCCGTTTGTGAAACAGTCATAATTCTGAAACTCTTCATCAAGCCAATCTGGAGGAGCGATTCATTGTCAAGAGAAGCCCAACCTATCTAAATACTCTACATATTTTTTGGTGAGCAAGGAGGAAATGTTTTTTTGCTAATTATTATACTCATATCATTCGCAGCTCCATAATGATCCATAAATTATGCAAGTCTTAGCATACATAATTAGTGGCATCACATCCGCACCATACATCCATCAGGTATAGCATCTATTTTCAGTTGGCAAGGAAGTCATTTGCAAATGGCTCTCAGTCCGTGGGTTGAGTGTGCTCGAGTGATAATATTTATTGAAGGTTTGTAAAACATATTTTCGTAAAATTATTCGCTTATTCGCTTCTCTATTCGCTGTGGCTACTGAACCTCGGCTCGCATGCTAAACTCTATCGTCTTGCCTGTATTATCAATTCCGTATCGAATATCTACACTTCGTTTCTAATTGCAATTGATATTAATGTAATGATCACGAGGAGTGGTTAAGACCACATTTTAAGATTCCATTGATGGTTGGAGGAGGTTTCGTAGCTACTCTCTATGGACCCCCACTATTCCATATCCCTGAGAATGTTGCGAGTGTCCTCGAAGATGCATTTGGAAGTCAAGTATATGTAATGTGGCAGGTTTATTGTTGACGTAACAAACACGAATTAGCAACACCTTTCTGTAGCTTCTCCCGCCTCCCTCAATACTACAGTATCTGTCTCTGTACAGGTTACAATCGAAAATGCGTATTCGTTTTTGAAAAAGACTATTCCAGATCTGGGACTCGAAGCTCTATGAGATTGTTATATGCATACATCGTTCCTATTTTCTTGCAAATCAATAGCTTGGTATCATAGTCTTTCTATTCATTATGAATTGAGAATACGTATTAGGTACACGGTGTAAAATACGTACCGACAGAAGAATTCCGGGTAAAGTATCAAGCTGTCATTAAAGAGTTTCATGGAGCTGAACGACAAGATTGCATGATCTACGGAATCCCCGTAGTATCCAAAGTTAGATTTAGATTAAGTGCAATGATAATATAAATTCAAACTCAGAATGGCGAATACGATCTATTGACCCAGTTTTATTTTGACGTATTCCCTTCTTATATCCTCAGATATGGTCTATTTATCTTCAGTGCTGTCAAGGTTATGCAAATTATTATGTTGGAATAAAAATGGTCAAAAAAAGATCCGTTCGAAGTTCCGCTCCTTCGGGCTCATAATGAGCGATAAAACTGAACGAATGCAGAAACTCTCACGCAGATCGCCCAGGCGAATACTCTTCAAAAATATGTTTTCATGAAAAATGTCAGGTAGTCCTTCCATTCGTCATAATTTCTATTCCGACTGGAATTGTGGCCATCGCTGCTTTTGCTAGAGTAGAAATGAAGAATTTCTCATTCCTTTTCGTCTACGCATTTTGGATTTCACCGATTGCACAAGTCAGTTTTGTTCGTTCTGATTGTTGGGGAAAAAATTGGTGAAAGGCATTACTTCTTCTGGGATTCGTCACGAAATCAAAACACGGAAACTCCAGACAGATCTCAAGAACTTCAGTCACTCAGGTTAGATATTATTGACACAAAAAAAAGTTCAAGATTCACGTTTAGATGTCACACTGACTATCAGCGGTCTAATCTTAACCATTGCTGATACTATTTTACCTGTATTTCATAAATAAATCAAATCTGCAGCGAATCTACTCGTGTTTATACATTTTACGCTGAAATCACTTGCGTGTTATGTATTATGAATCTTTGAAAAAACATTCTCATACCGTCCATTCACGCGGAAAATTGATTGCATTTCCTTTCGACCTCACCGATAATTGCCCTCAACTTTTGTAATCAAAACAGTTATAAATGCGCAGTACGAGTGAAATCCATCTAACACACCAAAAAGTTCATTCACTCCAATCATCTTAATAGGTAAAGATGTAGTCTACTATAGTTCTCAGCTCCTGTCTGGTATAAATATTTTATCCTAAGTTGATTCTCTTAGATTCCTGGTTTATTTTTAACTCAATTCGTTGTGCTTCGCAAAAATACTGTGTGCCGATTTATGGATTCTCACAAACCATCTATTACGATTGCCTGTATACAAAACACGAGCATAGATTTAATAATATCGTGAGATAATACCACACGGATAATACTGAAGGCAAGAGGGAAAGCTACGGCATCTCTGCAATCATTCTTCCTTCCCTTCCTAAATGACGCTTAGCCCATGGGTAATCAGTGCTCGAATTATCATCTTCATTGAGGGTAAGTCAAAATCAATTTCGATAGTGTAATCAAACATCAGGAATCGGTGGAATTGCGCTAAATGCTTTGCTGGTTTACTTCTTGATACGGATAAATCTTGGATCGGCAGCTAAACTCTACCGAATTGCATGCATTGTCAACGCCATTTCTAATATCTACATGTCAATTTTGATTGATGTCGACATAAATGTGAGGAGCATTATACAGATTGGGTAGTACTGTATACTATTAAGGTTCCACTAATGGTTGGCGGAGGTTTCGTTGCTACCCTTTATGGTCCACTTGTGTTCTATTTTCCTGACAAATTCGTTGATTTCCTCTACGTCGCCTTTGCAAGTGAAACTCATGTAATGTGGCAAGTATGGAAAATATTTAATTTTTTTCAAATTATTGGTTCTGCTTCAGTTGATTCCTCCGCCTTCTTTACTTCAGTACTTATCACTCTGCAAGTAAGCGAGAATGAATGACGCGCACTCAAATCCATTTTAGGACTCAGGGGCGGTATTCTTTCGTCAAATTCGCCGTTGGCGAAAATATTTTCGCCCGGCGAATTTCATTTCGCCAACCGCTTTTCTCGCGCGTCGGTGGGTGGAATGAAATTCGCCAGGGCGAAATGAATTGGGCGAGGGCGAAATCGAAATTTTCGCCAAATCGACCGCAATGAGAGGGATTTTCGCCCACAATATTTCGCCACTCTATTTCGATTGGCGAAAAAAATGAGAGTTGAACAAAGGAAATTCTAGAAGTATTCGCCAAAGATTCGCCAGGCGAAATTTCAAATTCGCCCGGCGAATCTAGATTTTAGTCGAATTTTGATTGAATGGGTAGAGACGAAAGAAGAAATTAGGTGACAATACATATCATGGAAGATTAGACTGTCATGGAAGCGACAGTGATAATCCATGTCAGCCATGTCAGTGGAATGACAGTCTTATCACTGTCATTCTTATCATTTCCATGGAATGACAGTCTTATCATTGTCATTCTTATCATTTCCATGGAATGACAGTCTTATCATTGTTATTCTTATCACTTCCATGGAATGACAGTCTTATCATTGTCATTCTTATCACTGCCACGGAATGAGAAATGACAGTCCATGATAATCATAGGATCGCGGTTTCATGGAAGTGATTTGCTGTAAGTGATAATGAGAGTGAATGTTATTCGACGCGAATCATCCATTATTGAGCTGCGCGAGTCATTCCGACCGCCTCGCGTGATCGTGAATGTCAAAAATGAATTTTCGCCCGAGATCGAAAAATTCGCCCAGCCCAATTTTTCGCCGAGGGCGAAATTGAAGAAAGAATACCGCCCCAGTTATCCAACACTTCTAAATTACTTTACGCTTAGTCCATACCAATTATTTTTCACATAAGCACATGGGTAGGATATTCTCCAGAAAATATATGATAAATCCCGTTCAGATTCAGTGTGTGAACTATGTTCCATCAGCGGAATTTCGAAAGAAATATCAATAAATCATCACTGATCTTCATGGATCTAGTTCAGATGACTGCCTGATCTACGGAATTCCAGTTGTTGCTGAAGTCAGTCATCATTTAGAACTGTTCTTGCAATCTATGATTTCCGAACGGTGAATACGATTTGTTGACACAGTTCTACTATGACGTCTTTCCGTCCTACACAGCTAGCTATACCTTATTCTTCTTCAGCGCTTTCAAGGTTGCTCAATAACAAAACAAATCTGAAATGGATTATTTATTCGCAAGATTCGAGCGAGACTCCGTTCACGCGGGAATATTTCCAGCAGTAAAACAGCGCAAATGCAGAAGCGATTCTTTCTCACTCAAATCGCACAGGTCGAAATAGAAAAAAGGAATAAACATAATATTCTAAATTATCTCAGGTGCTTCCCCCCCCCCCCGTGATCATTTCAATTCCGACAGGAATAATGGCAGTTGCGGCATTTATCGGTGTAGATTTAAACAATTTCTCCTTTCTTTACGTGTATGGATTTTGGATCTCACCCAGTGCACAGGTTTGGATTGGTCTGATCCTGCTCTGAACATTGAGTTGATGTAGGCACTTCTCCTGCTTGGTTTCGTTATGAAATCAAAGAGATCAAATTCGGTATCAGGCGTTACTTCAGTGACCAAGGTTCGAAATATCTGTATTCTTTGTATTGTTTTCATTTCAGAATTCACAGTACCCATCAGCATAGCAATCGGATAAATATGTTTGCAACAACTTTTCCTCGTTATTTAACTGTCTACGAAATTAAACGAAGAATATAAAAATAGTTCACAATGTCCCAATCACCGCTCACTTCATGCGTACAACATTAAATGCGTATTCTTAAGATTGACGTGTAACGCATTTCTAGAGCATAATGATCTTGGGCAACTTTGAAATAAAGAAAAGAAGATGACTAATGTTCTATTTTGTTTATCTTCACTTGTCATTTAACCATTTACATTCACATTTTCGTGTCATTTTGTAATCTTTTTTCTCTTTAATTCCAAGCATGTGAGCGTATATAAAAACACAGAGTTTAATCGTAACGTGGGAGTTCGTCAGCCTGACAATATTATTTCCTTATTGTATTGGTGAAAAAACAGTAATCTTCTCAGTATCGTTCATCGTTCTGAATGGCTCTCAGTCCATGGGTTGTGAGCGCTCGTATCGTAATCTTTCTTGAGGGTGAGTTCGTCTGATTTGATGATATCATAGGCGACATTTCCAGGAATCGGAGGAATTGCATTGAACTCATTGCTAATTTACTTTCTTCTTCGAACGAATCTTGGTTCCGCAGCGAAGCTCTATCGAATTTCATGTCTCATCAGTGCCATTTCAAATATTTACACGTCCATTCTCATGGCAATAGTCATCAACGTAAGGAAGTCAATTTTATTCGGGGGAAAATAATTATTTGAAGATGCCCCTAATGGTTGGAGGAGGCTTTATTCCAACTCTATACGGTCCCCTTCTACAAATGATTCCTGAAACACTTGCCGATTTTTTCTTCGTTGCATTTGTCAGCCAAGCCCACATGATGTGGGAGGTTCGTTTCACAGTCATAAACTTGGAATTACCTCTTTTTTCGAGATGATACCAGCGCCTTCAATACTGCAGTATCTTTCTTTGAATAAGTATGCAAGCAATGCAACTTTGAAATATCAGTAGTCTTTCAGATCAGAGTCAAAGAGCATGAAAAAGTTATTCTACGCTTATCTGATTCCGATTCTTCTTCAAATCAATACAATTGTAAGAGTATCATGCTACCATAAGTTCAGAAATTATCAAAATTCAGGCCCACTGTTACAAGGTAATTCCTACAGAAGAGTATCGAAAGGAGCTGCAAGGAATTATTGCTGAATTACACGGGGCTGGCCTGAACGACTGTAGAATCTACGGAATGCCAATCATGTCAAGAGTGAGAAAAAATCAGATGTGAAAGTATTATCTTTAACTGATAGAACGGCGAGTACGATCTCATGACCATGATCTATTTCGACGTATTCCCTTCGTATTCCGCGAGTTACGGTCTGTTTATCTTCAGCGCTATTCAGGTATTTTTCTTGTTATACACGTGCAAAAAAAATTAAATTAGATTCGTGCGAAACTTCGCTCTTTCGGGAAAATAATCAGCAGCAAAACTGAGCAAATGCAGAGAAGATTCTTTGTGACGCAAGTCGCTCAGGTTAGAGCAATCAGTAGTGATCTCTGTTCAGTACTCAGTCTTTAGGTGCTACTCCCACTGGTAATTTTGACCTTTCCCACCGGTATCGTTGTCGGAGCGGCATTTCTTGGCGTTGACTTGGCTAATTTCTCATTTCTTTTCGTATATGCGTTCTGGATTTCACCCAGTGCTCAAGTGAGATCGAAAAGTTCACACGTCGGAAATAAACTATTTGATAGGCTCTTCTGTTGCTCGGATTTGTTATGAAATCTTCAAGGAGTGGTTCTCAAACAAAAACAATGGTTTCCGGAATTAGAGTATGAATGGTATTCGAAAAGAGAATTTGAATTTTTGTATTGCAGATCTCGCAAATATCACAACAACGATCATACTGAAATAATGATACAGAATTTTATTTGATTGGTAACTTGCTTTGCTATTAGTATTCCTTAGCTTGTTTTGCATTTCAATGAGGAATAACAATAATAAATCAGTTGACGAGAAAATTATGAAGATTGTTAGAAATAGCGACCCGTGAGTGTTTCCTGCAGTAGAGAATTCTTCTGAAAGACAGAGAAGAATCTACCGATAAGTTCCATTGACTCTATCGGCTGGAGGAATGGGAGGAGGGGGCGAATGATGAACGAGGTTCTTCATGGGCATGGAAGTGCATCTAGAAGTGCAACTTTAAAAGATATCACTGATCTGTGACATATTCGTTCTTACTCGAGGAACGGGTGGTGGTTCTCGAGGTCCCTCGTCAAAATCCTCACTCTCAACAGGCTGGGGAGGATTGTTTACGGTCATTTGATAGTCCTGTAAAGAGAATGAAGTCAGTGGAAGACAGGAGAAACTTACGTTAGGCCCGAAGTTCTCGATATTTCTCCGCCTTTGTTCCGTTTCCTTGCAGTGTTTGAAGCAGAAGATGCAGATAATTACAGCGACAAGAATGAAGAAGAAGGTTACACTGAAAGATTCTTCGGGATCCTTGGATGAAGATATGAGAGACTATCTGAGAGAACTAAGCGATTTCACCCCATAACCGTACAGTGAAAAATAGAATATTCTGGAAAAAAAGCCCTAGGGTCAACTTTTCACGTAGAGCTCGAAAATCGACCTCAAAAACTCGTATCTCTAAAACTGAAATTCCTACAGTTGACTTCATGGTGAGAGGGGTGCCATACAAAGTTTTTTATGGGGGTTCCTAACATCCAACAAAGTATAAAATCTTTCAGATAATAAAAAAAGAAATTTTTTCAAAAAAAAATTGAAAAAAAATTGTGCCTGAAAAAAAAGTTATTCAAATTTTTGAGTTGAAATACTTTTTCTTGAAAAAAATATGCACTACGGGGGAATTTTAAGTTCGATTTTCGAATTCCGCGTAAAAAGTTACATATATGGTATTTTTTTCAGAATTTTAACTTTTCTGATATTGGCTCATTTTTGCCTTCAAAGGTTACGGTAACACGATTATCACCGAATTAGACGACCTACGTTCTTGCAATTAATGAAATTTCCAAGGGAAAAGACTCATACAGTATCAAAACACCATATTACGAATATTTATCACCATTGGAATCAAATCCGCCACCATCATTTTTTCGGACCATGACCCGGGGTTCATGCCTCGAAAGTGT
>LS488870.1:38149-74154 GCA_900490705.1 Pristionchus arcanus | reverse complement strand
ATTTTGGACCATGAACCCGGGTTCATGGTGTTGGATCACTTTCGAGGCATGAACCCCGGGTCATGGTCCGAAAAAATGATGGTGGCGGATTTGATTCCAATGGTGATAAATATTCGTAATATGGTGTTTTGATACTGTATGAGTCTCTTCCTTTGGAAATTTCATTAATTGCAAGAACGTAGGTCGTGTAATTCGGTGAAAATCGTGTTACCGTAACCTTTGAAGGCAAAAATGAGCCAATATAAGAAAAGTTAAAATTCTGAAAAAAATACCATATATATAACTTTTTACGCTGAATCCGAAAATCGAACTTAAAAATCCGCCGTAGTGCATTTTTTTTTCAAGAAAAATTATTTCAACTCAAAAATTTGAATAACTTTTTTTTCAGGCATAATTTTTTTAAAATTTTTTTTTGAAAAAATTTCTTTTTTTATTATCTGAAAGATTTTATACTTTGTTGGATGTTAGGAACCCCCATAAAAAACTTTGTATGGCACCCCTCTCACCATGAAGTCAACTGTAGGAATTTCAGTTTTAGAGATACGAGTTTTTGAGGTCGATTTTCGAGCTCTACGTGAAAAGTTGACCCTAGGGCATTTTTTCCAGAATATTCTATTTTTCACTGTACGGTGGTAGGTGAGCTCTCTCAGGTAGTGTCTCATATGAAATAAGGAAAGAAGCTCACACGAACGGCAGTACTCTGTGTCTACTTCTCACAACTGGTCGCGTTTCACAGCATTCCCAATCGCAGCAATGCATGTCCTTGGGACACCGCCACGCAAGCTCCGCCACTCTGAAAGTCTCCCGTCTTCTCACAGTTCATAGTATTAGATATTTTTCTCACTTTGTTCCATTGGGGAAGGTAATGTGCATGAACGGATCCCTGTTGTCTCTCCTATCGAGTAGGCGAGTGCACACTTCTGAAGATCCATTGCTCACGTTGAAGCACGGATCGACCTGAATCAGATGATCTTCTCTGGCAATTGAAGTCAACCTCACCGCAGTAATGTTAAGGCTGGGGTGAATGGGCGTGGGGAGAATCGTTGTTGTCGTTGAGGAACTTCTGAAGCGGGTCTCGACGATCTGACGTCGCGCCCGTGATACCTGAATACGCTCGATTGTTGGAACTCAATGAATTCGCATTCACACCTCCACCTCGTCGCCCAGTGTAGTGTTGATGATGTTGCTGCTGTGAAGGGATTGAAGAAAGAGGATGACGTCATCGATGTCACTCGAAGACGTGCGAGTAGAAGGAGAGGTTGACTTTACTGTCGACGTTGAGGTAGATGACTTGGACGTGCTCGTTGCAGAAGTAGAAGATGAGACTGTAGACGTTGACTTGGTTGTACTCGTTGATGACGATGAAAATGTGGAAGAGGAACTAGTAGAACTAGTTGACGTTCTTGCCGTCGTCGATTGTCTCGAGGCAATGAATACAATGGGATCTTGTGGGATGGGCGGAAGAAGATCGATTGGATCTCCTCTAACAATCGGAAGAGTCCTCGTAGTCGAGCTAAGGGAAGAGGAACGAGACGACGTTGACGACGTTGTGCTAGTGGACGATGCACTCACTCCGTTGCTACCACGAGAAGAGTCCGACTTCGAGACTGTCGGGCATTCCCGCGGAACGAACACCGGATCCCAGTAGTAGAGAAGGCCATTGATTCTAAAAGAACTCGAGTTCTCCAATGTGTTGATCTTTATTTTTGAATAAATTCTGTGAATATGGTTCAGTATAATCGTAAGGAGCTAATGAGGTCGAGTGGAGGGCAGGTTAATGGCATAAAAAGAGTAATTCCCACCGGAATGGCAGATTAGGCGATTTAATTATTCGAGTGTTATCGCCCGAGATCTCGTATCCATCGCCAATGAAGAGATCGCCTTCTTGCATGAGCCTGATAGAATAATTTAGTGGAAAAAGTGAGAATATAAGTGAGAGATGTTATTCAAAAAAAAATCGTTGGAATACCTTCCAGAAATGGACGACTGAGACACGGTCGGATGCGTTGAACCGTACAAATATCGCGTTTTTGGGCTGCAAAAAATATACTTTCTTGACATTCAGCAAATAACTCACTGTGAGAATTCATCCGCATAGACGAGCGTAAAGATTGCTGAAATGAACAATCACACAGGAACAAAGAAAAAATAGCTTACCAAAATGAAAGATTCCTTCGTAATACATTTCTTACTAAAAAAAACACGAAAGATATTTCGAGTGGTGGGGTGACTACTGCTGATTCACGTCTTGCTTGGCCCTCCATCCCGTCTCCAAGGAGTCTCAGCTGGTCCTCCCTCTCCCATCCTTCCCCCCCCCCTCTCTTCTCTTCTCCTTCTCCCATTTCGCCACCCACCGAGATGCACTCCGTAGCAACCACAAAGTACTATTCGAATCGCCAATGTCGAGGAGACCGCAATGAAAGTGTCCTGGAAATGCACTTTTCCAAGGCACAATAATTGTGATTACCTGTTTCCGATAGCAAATTTATCATGATTAGAGAGCATGTATGACTTTACACAATCCCTCGAGATGGGACCACACAATTATCGAAAACCATCAACGACTTCCATGCGATATCGAATAATGCCGCTGATAGCTCAACTCCGCAATAACCTCCTCTTTGATGCTCAGGAAGAGTATAATTGCAGGTAAAATCTTCATTTTTCGAAAAAAATGTAGCGAATTCCCCTTTGAGTCTCGCCGATCCATCTCATCCCGTCGATTGGTCTACACGAGGAACCTCTCGTCCTCTCTTCGGAGCTGCCTGTATCGTTGCTTGCCTCATGGGAATCATTCCCTACGCAGTCTGTCTCACGATCATTTGGGAGATGAGGAAGCACGCGTGCTACAAGGTAATCAGATGTATCCCTTCGTGTTGAGTACTTGCTTTCAGATGATGTTCTTCCTCGCAATGGTCGATATCGGTACTCTAGTAGGGAATATCTACGCAGGAGCGGCATCGATGTGGGGTGAAATGTACTGTCACCATCCGAGATTGAACTACTTCGTCAATGCTTTTCCCGTCGGTGAGAACCATTCTTTGACTGAATCTGAATATTCTTGAAGGTTGCTTCTACGCTTCGTGTTGCACGTGTTTCATGATAGCTGTGAATCGGCTGATTGAACTCACTAATAGACGGTCGCTGTTATTCATCTACAAGGTCCAAATGAGACGACGATTAAAAAAACCTCTCCACTTCAGGACAATCGTCCCTGGTATCTCATGTCGATTCCGTTCGTGTATGGATTCATTTCCGTCATTGTCACACCGATTGCAATGCTGAATACAGAGCATCATTTCTTCATGGTCGATCCGGGATTCAACAATGAATACGAAGCAATTTCACTTGCTTTTGACTAGTCCCTCTGTCTCATTTCCAGTACACAAGCAACTTCATGACACTAAACAACATTTGCTTCCCACTTCTTTCCGCGTTGATGTATGCCATTATGATCAAAAGTGTAATGGCGAAAAGAAAGCAAGTCAGAATTTTTGACCCTGTGTTGTATTCTATCAAACACTTCGTTCAGACCGATTTGGAACTCTCTCAGGACTCTGTTTACAAGGCAGCCCTCATGGTACGTACCTGTTTAGTCCAGAAGACATTATCCCCTTTCAGCTCTCAACCCAATGCGGCCTAATCATCATTGTTCACATGTCGACAAGTCTCGGTATTCTGTGACACCTCGCTATGCTAAAAAACAAATTGTAAATTGTCACAGGTTACGCATATCTTCAATTCGTCGATTCATCTGATGGAATTCGTTATGTGCTGCACTTCGGATGGATCCTCATACATGGTACGCCTCGTTGATTGCTTCCAATCAAGGATCTTTTCAGGAACTCCTCCATACGTCTACTTGCTCTTCAATCGTGCTATTCGTAGAGGTCTCGTTCAAATGGCCACTCCTGTCCATTCAAAGAGTTCAACTGTTTGGAAATCCCAGTTGTCGCAGTCGCATATGCCATCCTCAATTAAGCCAGCCGAATCGAGATTCTAAGATGCAATTTTCTCATGTGCGACTACACTGTGATAAACAATTATGTACTTCGACGCCTTTGTTTTCTCTGCTCTTCTTACTCGAATGATCGCGCTTGATGAAGTCATGTGATGTGATAGTAGTAGTAGTCCGAGATGCTCGAGTGAGCTCATTGATCATATAATCTTTTCACTAGACAAGGTATCGAAAAGATATTCTATCAATACTGATCTTCACTTTACAGTTAGTTTTGTCGCTCTAGGGATTCAAAACCATAGACCGTTCATAGTCAGTACCAATACAGGCGGATTATCGAGTCGTATATAGAATAATTTTCACTACGAGTTTTCTTGTCACTGTTCGGTGTTTGACTTCGAAGAAGAGCTCTAAATATGAAGTCGCCGTCTCTTCATTTCGCATGCTCTCTCATCAATAGAGCTTGCGCGAGTGTATGGGAAACAAAGATAATGGTTCTCACCATTTGATCTCTTCTTCGAAGCGATCTTCTCACTCCATTGTGCACATGTCGTATCGTCATTGTTCTCATTATATAATATTCCATTATCGAGCCCTGATTACTGTGCCTTCTCATTCTCTTTGTTTTCACACTACGCTAGTTGTATGCTTTGTACCGTGACCGTATTCTCCACCAAATCCTCCTGGGAATCCTCAGTTCAGTTGTACAGTCATCTTTCTCTCAGTGGTTAGCAATGATCGCTCAGCTACGCAACAATCTTCTCTTTGATGCGCAGATTGAATATAATTGCAGGTTAGTTTTGATGTTTGAAATTTATTTGTGTCAAAGATAAAGAAGAACGCAGCTGAACTAACAGTCTTTGCTCATATTATTTCTGTTGCAGGTAAGAATTTTGTCTGCAGCAGAAATTCCTATTTCATTAAATTCTTAGTCTGGTTACAAACAGCTAATAAACCGACCATAAAATGACAATTGCAGCTTAACCGATGAAGAATTCGACTGGTCCACTCGAGGAACTCTGAATCCTATCTTCGGTGTTATTTGCATGATCTGTGGTGTGGTAGGCATCGTTCCCTATTGCATCTGTCTATGGATCATGTGGGGAATGAGGAAGCACGCGTGTTACAAGGTAATTAGACGTCGTAAGACGTCGTCAGGAATGGTATTCTGCAACATAATGAGCCTATCATTATCTACATTACGACTTCCGTTTCTGAATTATTGGCTGAACTCCTTGGATCCATGTGTATCTATCTCTCAGATGATGTTTTATCTCGGGATCAATGATATTCTTCTCATGTTCTGCATTTGTTTCTTTGCTGGATGGGTTTTCGCCGTGGTTCGCCCCCCTCACAATTGCCCTTTTCCCATCATTGAATTCTCTCCAGGGGGAAGTGTACTGTCATCATCCGAAGCTGCACTTTGCTGTGTGCATGTTCGCTTTCGGTAAGCGGAACTGTTTTTACGCGAAAAAATCAAACGATAATCCTTTCAGTGTGCTTCTTCGCTTCCTGTTTTACCTGTTTTTTGATCGCATTGAACCGATTCACTGATATGCTCAATATTCGATGGTTCATGAAGCTCTATGAGGTGAATTTGTAAAACATAACGAGCAAGTAAATTATATGTTCAGGGTAATCGTGGTTGGCTCTGGATGATCGCTCCAACACTCTACGGCCTCTTTGCTGCTCTATTCACTCCCATCGCTTTCTTCAATTCCGATCTTCACATTGTCCATTTTAATCCCATGATTAGCGATCGATACGAAGTAGTATTACATAGAAAAACAAACAACAGTACAGTATTCCAGTACGCGAACGTAACTCACGCTGCGAACAACGTAGTTCTCCCAACGGTATCCTGTCTACTCTACCTAATAATGATATGGAAAATAACCATGGAAAAACGCGAGGCGGTAAGCTTTCCCTCCAAATTTCTTAATAGAAACATTTTCAATTATGCAAACATTATCTTTTGCAGTCCAATCCCGGCCACTACGCTCGCACAATTGACAAGGCTGCGATGATGGTGATTTTTTTAATGTGACCAATTTCTAACCTAAATTGCAGCTGTCAGTGCAATGCGGAGTTATTGTTTTTGTTCACATGTCGACATTCTTTGGTGCGTTTGAATAAAACAATATAGTTAAAGGCAGATATTGAAGGCTATCTTGTCTTACAATTCGTCCCTTCAATTGATCCCGTACGATACTCTGCGCATTTTCTGTGGATGATGCTACACGGTACGTTATGCACTATCTATGAAGGAATAGGTCTACTTTCAGGTATGCCTCCATACGTCTATTTTATCTTCAATGATTCGATACGCAACAAAGTGAATCTCAGTCCAAATGCCGTTTCTGCCGTTAGCCTGAGTTCCGTATCTCAAGTAGTTACTATCTAAATATTGCGTAAGCAGATTTTCAATGAGACTTCCGTAATCTGGCATGAGAATATCTGTTTCAGAAATTCAGCCAAATGCAACTTCATTGATGTTCACTGTCAAGAAATAGTTAACGAAGAGTGCCTTCATCATTGGTTTCCATTCTGTGTAATAACAATATTTATAATCGACTGCCAAGACAATTGTAAACATGCGCCTTCCCCACTTTTACATTAAAATCGATAAGTTCGTGTCTTGTAATTTTGCCCTGCGTCTCAAATTACAGCTTGCAATAGTTTGTGGTGTGCTAAACTCCCGTATCTCAATAAATCCGTTGAAACCCTTCGAAACCGAGTTTATGTATCTCTCGAATCATCTCAATCGGAATATAACCGATGAATACACGCCATTGTTCGAAATTGTTTATTGCGTCGAGGTGAATTCTTTTTTTCTTGAAAAATGTAATAGAATGTTTCAGTTTATCTTCATTATTGGAACAAATTGTGTTGGAGTAGCTCTCATATTTGTGATGTACAAAACAAAAATCTTTCATCGGAATGTAAATGACATTTTTTGAAGTATGAGAAAATTTTTCCTATTTTGAAGATTCGGCTCAGGATAATTTTTGCTGCAATCAACTCAGTCGTGTATACTTGGACGAGGTTGGCCGTGATGTTCCACCAATATTTTGGTTCGAGATACGACGGTATTTATCTCATTATTATTTTATTTTATAATATTATTCAAGTTGTCACATGGTATTTGATTCTTGGTTCCATCCAGCAGGAGGTTTTTCTCAGCTACGGTGTTCTTTTGTGAGTACATTTAAATTGTGAAGTGCCAAAAACCATTTCCAGAATATCCATTCTCGCCGTTGATCGATGGATCGCAACGAGATTCTGTGAATGGTAATGTTGTTTTCGTCAACTTTGAATTCCATAGTCCCTGCTGACTATCGATTGCAGTGGAAGAGGGAGATAGTGTCTCTGTGTCTCCCTGTCCGATAATTACAATGTTCGAAAAGCGTACAAATTAAAATATACCTTTCCAGGTTTGAAACTAACAACCAGATGACGTTGGTTTTCTTCTTCACACAAGAGTTCATCGCTCACATAGCTGCTTACGCAGAAGGATTCTTATTAGCCTATGGTTTGGAGACTGAGAAGACCTTGCAATATCATCTTTAATTTTCAGAATTCATTCTTGACTTGACGACATCAATCTACTTTTCCGCAATGACAATTCTTGGGTGCATCGTGAGATTTTATTACTGAATCATGTTCTGCAAAACTGTTATTAAGGCATACGCTGCAGTATACCGATACAACATGAGAGAACTGGATAGAATGAGAGTGAAATCAATCATGGACACTTATTCCGTTTCGAGAACATATCAAATTAAGGAAAATCTTGCGCTACTCAGAGTCAGTTCATGGAATCAGGAACTAAACTAATATTTCATTCAGCTCTTCACAAAAGTAGCCATTCCACTGATGCTGACCTTCATTCCTGCCTATGTATTCTATTTTCTATACGGTCTCATCGAGCCAGATAGCGGATACGATACTCTCCGATATTTCAGTATCGCGATGTTCGACCTATGGTTATCCATGCGAGTTCTTTGATCGTCACTTTCTGACAAATATCCTCTTAATTCAGATCTTGCGTGTTGGTTCTCTCTTGCATCCCTCTGCACGAGAGAAAAATTATTCTATTTCTTCGAGGGAAGAATATTGAAAAACCATCTCTGTCAACTTCCGTCAGCCATCTCGTAGTCACGGATGCATATTTCACAATGCTATCTAAGGAGTGGATATAAGAACTGATAGCATATTAGGCTCAATTTATGCATGTAAAATATTTCAAAGAAGCCAATAGCAAACGATTCTTGGTCCACACACAGATTGTGATCATCAGTATCGCGAAAGAAAATGCCACGACTTAGTCGAGTAGTAATAATTTGTTTATATCAATGAACGAATGATAATTTTTCTACACAGTATCTACGCTATATTTTGTTATAAATTAGCACGCAAGCACCTAAGATGTTCAGTGAGCTATTGAACTTTCATGAAAAGGAGAATATCACACCGTTACCTCTCACAACCGGCGCCATTGCCACATTTATTGAGTATTTGCTATATTTTGACCCTGCGAATTACACTACCTAGGCACATGGTATTCGAAAGTGAACAACTATTTCGCAATGACTGATAGGCGTGAATTACAGGTGGTTCTAGCATTATTAATGTTGCAAGAATGTCCATAGATCCTAGGCAACATTTACATTAAATGAATTTGCATCACATTCCTTTGCTATCTATAGCATGATGAAAATACTGCGATCTTTATCTTACCAGCGCGATTATTACATTCATTATGTCGTATATTCGTGTCTTGATTCTGACAGAGGCGGAGATACGGTAAGTACTATCGGAAATGTCACGCCCTTGCGTAAGCTGAGAAGTCATCATGGTATTCCAGTCCATATCGTCAACCACTGTCTTACTTCATTCGATATGGTGTATACTGAGGATATTGAGTCGGTTGCTGTAGGTACGTGACTTACTCTAAAAATGAATAATTATATTCAAATATTTCATTAGGGGCAGGACTGCTCTTCAATTCGATTCTCC
The DNA here is from genome assembly GCA_900490705.1 of Pristionchus arcanus. NCBI lineage: Eukaryota > Metazoa > Nematoda > Chromadorea > Rhabditida > Neodiplogasteridae > Pristionchus > Pristionchus arcanus. The sequence goes on along the minus strand of LS488870.1, from coordinate 65,177 downwards.
TCTATCTGATCAAAACTTATTCTCGGAAGGAATTGGGGACTTACAAATATCTGCTCGCTATTTTCTCCATTTACGACATCTTCCTTTCAATTTTTCATGAAGTTGCCCATCCGGTAGAGATTTCAAATTCGAACAATAATTTGATTGATTATCCCAGAAATTTATACGAATCAACACGACATTCGGAGCAGTTGCACGATCAAAAATACAGAGCGTGGTAATTCCAGACCCACCGGGAAATTGGGAAATTAACTTTTTTACAGCATTTCTGTGCAGCATTCTTCGGTTGCTTCACAGTTCCATTCTCCCTCCTCAACATTCATTCCGGACAAAATCAAGTTGTTCTCCAAGCCGAAATCGATTGCTGCGTTCTCTGCTTATCCTATTGCTGGATGCATCGCTTGGTTAATAATTTTTCCCTCAAATCATCGCGAATCGTTCTTGAAGGTACTTTATCGCAGCAGCCCTCGGTCCGTCTTCCGACGATCCCGGTCTAGCCATTCTGAAGGAGAAGTTTGTGATGATGTACAATGAATCAATCGAAGATGGATGGTTGGTGATGGACCATTGGGTAATCAAACCAGTCCCTCTTTTCATCGATTCAATCCCTCTCAGAGATACGGCAGTATCAACAACGGAGTCTCTTTCTACGTTCTCATTTCTGCTCTTCTCATAATGGTCGGCAACTTCGGAGCTGCAACTTCCCTTGGTGGATTGACCTACCGTAGTCTATCGAGATCCGATTCAATCTCGTACACATACAAGAGCTTTCAGATACAGATGCTCGGTATCGCTTGTATACAAGTTAGCAAATGTCAAGCTATAGTTGTTTGCCTTCAGCTTGACTTTTATGATAGCACTGCTATTGAAAATACGGCAACAAAGAGGCACGAAATTGAATGGATTCAAATATTTCAGACGTTTGTCCCTCTTGTTCTCGTCGGACTTCCCTACACGTGTGTTCTCTACCTTCCCTTCTTCAATATTCCCGATTACGGAATGTTCGATTTCTTCCCTCTTCTCATTTCTCTCTTCCCTGGATGGGATGCTGTTGTCATCGGATGTCTGATCAAGGATTATCGAGAGGGATTCCTTAGTATATTTGGATGGAAAAATACGAAGATTGAACTGCTGTCTGCGCCCAGTGATATGACTACGAGAACAAGATAAATCTCATTGAAACTTCAAGAAAAGCTTCCTCAATCTCGAATGCCCCTTGAAACACTTTGCTATCCCACGATAAATTCGTCGCCTATAAGTTGTTACAACACCAATCAAGGTGACACGACGTGATCCAGCGAGTGCACTGTGCCAGAGATGGTGAGACGAACGATAACACTCCCATAGTTGCCCAGTGATAAGGGAAAGACGAACAACAAATGGGCAAGATGGGAGTAAATTCCCCACGTGCACTCAACCGAAAAGAGATGGCAGAGTGATTTTTTGGACAAAATAATGTGCCGTTGTAGTCTGAACTGGGCCGATTGTGTTCTCCAACTCAAAATATAAAAACCACGAAGACTATCGCATTCGTTCTACAGGGAAAAGTTACATTGTTTATGGCTTGATCTAGTGTTCTACAATTGTGGTTTTTAGAATGGTGTACACGTCTCCGTTTCCTCCCGTTCCAATCTCTAATGAGAGTCTTCCCAAGAAGTTGCTCCGAGCAATCTGGAAACATGGCGAACTTCATCCAACTAAGCATGCCATCGTACGATTTTGCGCTCTATTTTCGTCTTTCGTAATTAATTTTTATAGATGCTCACGCTATTTAGTTATTTTGATGTTCGATGATCTTTTACCTACAAACGTCAGCAGTCCTAATTAGAGTGGCTGAAGGAAGAGGCGTCAAAAAAATTAAACGGCCAGCAAAAATTGGGGAAGTATTTTACTGAAGTGTTTGACCATGGAATGTGTTCAGGTAAGGTATTTCTTCAGTTCGAACCTTTGAGCAACACTATGGCATATCTCATTTGCATATTATACTCAATCGTAGGGAAACGCTGAAAAACACCGAGTTGGAAGGAAGAGTTTTTGAATAAGAAGGAAGAATGTGAATATTTTGACCCGTTCAAAAGTGGAATATGCCCTTGAATAGATTTGTGATCGATAGGAATCAACTCTTCCCTAGGTTTCCATATTCATTCGCGCGGTACGACCGCTCAAAGATTTTGAAAAATCGTGAAATGCCTCTTCCTTCAGCTTCTCTAGTCCTAATTAGAGATGCCACCTGATCTTCAATAAGGCGTAGTTGTTAATAGAGATGAGAGAGGAAGAGGGAAGAGTGCCCGGTGTGTCGCGGAATGAAATGAACTCTTCCGGAAGAGAGAGAGGGGGGGTTAACTCTTCCGGAAGAGTGGGAAGAGTAGGAAGAGTGGCAAAGTGGGAATGTGGATTTCGATCGTTTGACGTCTAGATACTGACTCTATGGACTTTATATTTGCATATTTGTCACTAATTAGCGTGTGATACTAGTCGCGCAGTGTTTCGACCTTAAAATATTCGTATTTGAACATGTTTAGAGGGCAATTTATAACCACTATATATGTTTGAACTTACTTTACGACATTTTTAGGGTTTGGGATGAGTGCTAAGTCCCAAATCTTCACTTCGATCTCGATTAACACATGCTAAGCCGCGCTGATCATCGTTATGTTCACGACTCCCACTGCCAGACTTAAGCCATGGAAAATGGTCTTAAACCACTTCTAGAAAATGTTTATTCAAAAAGAACGTCCATTGACCAAAAATTCCGATGCCAATTGATCGAAAACACCCCATTCCCACTCTACCACTCTTCCTACTCTTCCCACTCTTCCGGAAGAGTTAATCCCCCTTCTCACTCTTCCTTTCCATCTCATTCCTCGCCACACCGAGCGGCAGAGTCTTCCTCTTCCTCTTCCTCTCTCATCTCTAGTTGTTAATAAAAAAATAGGGACTGATTACTTGAATTCTAATTTCCCCTTTAAAGTTCACATTTTAATTGCAGGTTACAGCCGAGAACCCTGAGAAATCTCTAACATTCCACGAACTGCACACATTGGTGAGCAATATTTTATTTTTATCATAAATTGTTTTTCAATCGGTTGCATATTCAGGCTCACAAAGTGCGAGCTTTCATGCGAGTGAGAGGATTCAAAGAAGGCGATCTCGCGTGTATCGTTCTCTCCAATTGCATTGAGTAAGAATATAAACAATTCCGAAAATAATAAACTAATTATTAAGATGGGTCATATTCCAACTGGGAGTAATGGCTGCGGGAGGAGCTGTATCTGGTGCCAGCGCACTCTTTACTGACTGTGAGTTGCCCATTCAATTTGATACATTTTGAGACACTCTTGGTCTTCAGATGAATTGGAGCGTCAATTCTTGGATTCTCGATGTTCGGTTGTTCTCACTGATGAAGATAACCTTGAGAAAGTGAAGAAGGCAGCTGAGAAATGCGACCGAATCAAAGTGAGATCTTCGCCATCAAATTTTCGAATGATAAATTTATCAGACAATAGTCTGTCTACGAACAAGTTCCTCTGACAATTCACCTCTTCCGCGGAATATAATCGAATGGACTGATGTCATATCGCGCAAACCCGAATATGATATTCCTGATGGTGTGTGTCCTATTGTTTCATATTTTACCCACTTATTTTAGTTGATCCGGACAGTATGGTGGTACTTCCATACTCATCCGGTACCACTGGTTCTCCCAAGGGAGTAATGCTGTCCCATAGGAGCATCGGAACCAACATCGACATTTTCATTGAGTTAGTTCAACTTTAAGATCTTTTGTAGAACAATTTCACTGGAATTGGCTATTTAGCCATTTCTCTCGCGAGGTATTCGATGTGATTGGGCCGAAGAATCACAGCTGGCATAATGTGAGTTCTTCACTTTTTTCATTTATTTAATCCACATGAACCACATAAAAAATTCTCTTCAGGAGTCTTTCATCGTCAATCTTCCCTTCTATCACATGTTCGGCTTTGGCTTAGTGAATATTTCCCTCATCGCGGGTGCAACCTCGGTGGTTATGGAGAGATTCGATCCTGAAGTCTTCCTCAAGGGTATTCAGAAATATCGAGTAAGCGCTGCACTGCTATTGGAAAAATGCATGCATTTGCTCAGCCTCGTCTGCTCATGACTGTACCTCCCATTCTCGTATTCATGGCTAAGTTTCCAATGGTCAAACAATTCGACTGCTCTTCTATTGAGGTTCGTAATTTTATTTGCCATGGCGGGCTATCGGTGCTAAATTTGCGATCATTCAGGTCGTTCTCGTAGGAGCAGCTCCTACGGGAAAAGATGCTTGCCAGGAGTTTCTCTCGCAGCACAAGAACGTCAAGTATTTGGTGCAAGGTGATCAGAAGCATAAATATGAACCTAATAATAGTCGATTCTCAGGATATGGAATGACCGAATGCGTGATGGGCACTCATTTGCCCATTCTCAATGTGAAAGACCCACATTTGGGAGTCGGAAAAGCAGTGTCGAATCTGCAACAGAAAGTGAGATGATCATGTAGTATTTGTAAACTTCAGTGCATTTCAGTTGGTCGATGTGAGTACAGGGAAAGAAGTCGGTGTGGGAGAGCGAGGAGAGGTATTGCAGTATAATCATAGAAGTACTGAGCTGCAACTGGGGATAGACCCCCATTGCAGTGCAGACGTTACGCGTTAGGAACCGACTCACTACTTCACTTCACTTTACTTTACAAACGGTTCTTTTTCAGTTGTGGGTCAAATCGCCGATACTGATGATGGGATATCTGAATCGACCTGAAGCAACGGCTGAAACAATCGATAAAGATGGATGGCTGCATACCGGTATGACACATCAAAATTTCGATAGTTTATTCATAGTTCAGGCGACATCGGCTATATTGATGCTGAAGGTCGCACCTACATTGTTGATCGATTGAAGGAGCTCATCAAAGTTAAGGGATACCAGGTACCAAAAGTGTATTATCGTAAATGAACTCTGATTACAAGGTCCCTCCGGCTGAACTCGAAGATCTTCTTCTTTCCCATCCATTGATTAGAGATGCCGCTGTTATTGGAATACCCGATACTAGGGTTTGTAACTAACATGAATTATCTGACCGGTGATAATTCAGATGGGCGAACTTGTTCGAGCATACGTCGTTCGTGCTAATGAATCTCTAAGTGAACAAGATGTCATCAACTTTGTCGCCCGTATGTTCAATTGATATATTTTTTTGTTTGTTGCTACATCGCAATAATAACAAACACTTCTTGCAGAAAAAGTATCAAAGTACAAGCACATCACGGGAGGAGTGAAATTTGTGAACGACGTTCCCAAGTGAGCACTCTTTTTTTCTATTTCAAAGTACTTCAATCACAAATTTGCAGATCTCCTTCTGGAAAGATTCTACGACGGTTCTTGAGAGACGAAGTTGCCAATGAGATGAAAGCGAAGATATGACATAAAACTGAAAAATTCAGTCTTCTATTTTATTTGCCGGATAAATAAATGAAACATTCAAATACATTGACATTCCTTGTAATTCATTCGTAATTTATGTATCATGGGGATCATCTCTTCACTTTACTACACTTTCACACAAATGCATCACTGAAAACGAGCGGAAGATAACAACTTGCATTCACACTCTAATAATCACCCCTTCCGATATAATGGTGCTTGTTGTGGGTGTTGGGTCAGTTAATCCCTCTCTGGTGAGATGGTAAAAAAGAACCAACCCTTCACACGTTGCATCCTTCGCAATAAAATTTCCATTTACTATGTTCTAATTCTAGAATGGTGTTCAAGTCGACCTTTCCTCCAATTCCTGTCTCCAAAGAAAGTTTCCCCGAGAAGCTACTTCAAGCGATTTGGAGACATGGAGAACTCAATCCAACAAAGCATGCGCTTGTGAGTATTTCTCTTTTTTTCAGTATGGTGAGCAATTAAGACGTTTAACCGAAAAAAAAATAGATGAAATCAACCGGTGTTCTACAATCAACCTTTTTGTTGACAGTTCGCAGCGGCGCGTTTCCGTATACACATCAACAAATTTAATTCGCCCTAGTTTAATTGCTGCATCCCTGTAATAACTGTATTTCAGATCACAGCGCACGACATTTCTCGAAGCCTCACGTTTCATCAGATACACTCACAGGTCACAGAATCAATGCATGTGATTCACAACTATAACTTTATTTATAGGCTCTTTCCGTTGTCTCATATCTTCGTCTGAGAGGATTCGGCATAGGAGATGTTGCCTGCGTCGCATTGCCCAACTGCATAGAGTACGTTCTAGATTCTTTTTTTTTATTGAAAAATCAGTAAATCAAGTTGTGTATTCAGATGGCCGATTGTCCAACTGGGAGTAATGGCTGCAGGAGGAGCAATCTCCGGAGCAAGCGCTATGTTCACTGATTGTAAGAATTGTCAAACGTTTGTAACGCTCCAGTTTTTGATGATCATGATCCAATTCACAATTTCACAATTTGCACATTTTCAGATGAGTTGGAACGGCAGTTTGTGGACTCCCGTGGATCGATCGTCTTCACAGATGATACCGTACTTGAGAAAGTAATAAAAACGGTGGCGAAATGTGAAAAGATTCAGGTAATATTTATATATATCTTTCGAGTAACGATGGATCGTTCTTCCACCGAGTATGCAAGATGGCATTGCAGACAATAATCTGCATCCGCACCAGTCGTTTCAAACCAATTCCTCAGTCATCCCGTGTCGTTGATTGGACCGAAGTACTTTCAACTAAGCCTCAACATGACATCGTTAGAGGTTCGACTTTTACAAAGCCAGAAGGAAAGAAGATTAAAATCTATCGTTCAGTGGACTGTGAAAGTGTTGCACTACTTCCTTACTCATCGGGAACAACGGGATCTCCGAAGGGAGTAATGCTATCGCATAAAAATATTGGAGCATCAATTGACATCTTCATTGAGTGAGTGAATTTTCCTTTCCCTCAATTTATTGTATATTTCAGTCACTATAATCGGGAAATCTACAGCGTAATCGAGCCCAAGTATCATCAGTGGTGCAATGTAAATTATTGATGTTTCCAAATTCACATCATAAATTTTCTTCCAGGAGAGATACATTCTCAACCTTCCTTTCTACCATATTCTGGGTTTCTTATTACTGAACATATCTCTGTTCACTGGATCAACTGCTGTCGTTATGGGCAAATTTGATATTAAAACATTCTTTGCTGCTATTGAAAAGTATCGAGTTAGTGTGATTTATTTTATTGTTTTCATTTTTCTCTATTCATGAGTTTTTTGCAAGATATACGTTTTAGCCACGCTCACTCGTGACAGTTCCTCCCATTCTAATCGTTCTTGCTAAACATCCAATGGTGAAGCAATTCGATTGTTCTTCAATTGAGGTGAGTAAATGTTCAATACAAGTGGTTCTGTAAATGGTCTAAAATTGCGTGTTTCCAGTTGGTCACTTGTGGCGCTGCTCCAATGGGAAAAGATGTATGCATGGAATTTCTTGCTCGACACAAGAATGTCAAGTATCTTGTTCAAGGTAAGTAAAGCTCTACTTCCATAAGGAACAAGAGTTTTAGGATACGGAATGACTGAATGTGGCATCACGCACCTTCCTACTCTCAATGTTGAGATTTCATTCGTGGGAATCGGAAAATCTGTAGCTAACTCGGAACAGAAGGTAACATGAAAAAATAAATTTTGTAATGTCACTTATTTCTAGATTATCGACACGAACGGAAACGAAGTTGGAATTGGAGAATCAGGAGAGGTTGTGTTTGAATTCGTCCAATTCTTCAAAATTCGATTGAAGCTATGCGTACGTTCACCAACTGTAATGATGGGATATCTGAATCGACCGGAAGCAACTGCGGAAACAATCGATGAAGATGGATGGTTGCACACTGGTAAGAATCTTCAATCGAAAACAACTATACGATTTTTAAAACAGGTGATGTTGGATACATGGAAAAGGATGGTCGAACATTCATCGTTGATCGATTGAAGGAACTGATCAAAGTGAATGGATTGCAGGTATCGCAATTTTAATCAATCAAAGCTAAACAATTTTCCTCCTTCAAGGTTCCACCGGCTGAACTCGAGGATCTTCTCCTCTCTCATCCATTGATTAGAGATGCCGCTGTGATTGGAATACCCGATACAAGAGTTAGCGGCCATCATTTTAGAACGAAGGCATGATAAGAATATATCAGATGGGTGAACTTGTTCGAGCATACGTCGTTCGTGCTAATGAATCACTCAGTGAACAAGATGTCGTCAACTTTGTCACCCGTACGTTCGGCTCACTTTGTAATTTTCCTCAATCAAAATAACAATTGTTGCAGAAAAAGTATCGAAGTACAAGCATATCACAGGCGGAGTCAAATTCGTGAAGGAGATTCCAAAGTGATTGATTGTTTTGCGAATTATTTGACTGTACGAGAGCACAATAACCAATTTCCAGATCTCCATCGGGAAAGATCTTACGAAGATTCTTGAGAGACGAAGTTGCGAAAGAGATGAAAGCCCGAATATGATTGAATCACAAATCTAAGAAAATTAATAGCAATGGTGTGTATTTCATTTCAAACTTGTACTGATAAATGTTTTTGTTAGATTTTTTTATATCGAAATATCGCGAACTACACTTTTTGCACATTTACTGAGGAAAGGGGGAAACGAACACTTCCTTGCGCTCTAATGAACACTCATTTCTTTCTCTCCGTTTCAAGAACTTTCATTTCGAGTGTTGTTTCGGTTTCTCACTATGAAGTTCTATAGCAGTATCTTGTCCATTCTTATCTAATCGTATTCTATGTGAACATTATCTCATGCATTTGTTGATAAGATTGCCGACTATTTTGTTCATCCAGAATGGTGTTCAAGTCTCCTTTTCCTCCCGTTCCCATCTCAAATGAGAGTTTCCCGGAGAAGCTTCTTCAAGCAATATGGAAACATGGAGAGCTGTATCCAAACAAGCCTGCTCTTGTAAGTAATGTTTTTATCTATCGGAATTCCTGAAACAACAACCGGTGAAAGAGAACGAGAGGGGAACTCTCTCTTTTACGCGCCCACAACATTTCGTGGTGGAACGATCACTAGTTTTCTCTAATGTTCACAAATCAAAAGATTCGATTGCGTTGAATCGATTGTTTTCCCTCATTCTTCTACACTGATCCTCAAAATGATCAATGAACATGTGCGCGATAGATCAACAATTAAATAACAATGATGAGTTTCCGGAATGATCATCGATAACAGAAAATTCGAAACATTCCAACATTCCACAAACATGAGCATTCCAAAATGGTAAATCATAATCCGTTGTTTTAGATTGCAGCTCACGATAACACTAAATGTCTCACGTTTCATCAGGTGCATTCACAGGTCAGATAACAATAGTGATCACTAACGAATGAGTTCATCTCTTCAGGTACTTTCGCTTGTATCATTTCTAAGAAAGGAAGGATTCAATCAAGGAGATGTCGTTTGTGTCGTACTTCCTAATTGCATTGAGTAGATTTTTATTTCGATATCTGATGGAGTGAAAAGTCTTTTAGTTTTGCAAATAAAAACTTTCAGATGGCCCATTATCCAATTGGGAGTTATGGCAGCGGGAGGTGCCATCTCTGGAGCAAGCACTCTCTTTACTGAATGTGAGTGTGTAACCATGTAATTAGTGGAATCCGGATAAATCGACGGTATGAATTGCAGATGAATTAGAACGGCAGTTCTCTGATTCACAATGTTCGATCGTCTTTACTGATGACACCGCACTCGAAAAAGTGATAAATGCAGTCGGCAAATGTGAAAGGGTAAAGGTACTCAATTTTTTAACAATTTTCTACATAAAAAAATTCGTTTAACAACGACCTTCCTTCCAGAAAATAATTTGCGTTCGCAATTGTTCGTCGAAACCCCATATTCTGCCGTCAAATGTTGTGGAGTGGATAGAAGTTATTACGAGTCCCCGACAACACAACATTGTTCAAGGTTTCATTAAAAATTAGTTTCAATTGAAATTCAATTGAAATTCAATTGAAACTCAAACAAAATTATTAATTACAGTCAATTCGGAGAGTGTCGCCTTCCTTCCTTATTCATCGGGAACGACTGGATCTCCGAAGGGAGTCATGCTATCCCATCGGAATATCGGAACTTCCATCGACACTTTCATCGAGTTAGATTATATTTATTTGAAATGACTATTCTCTGGTTCTAGTCACTACAACCGAGAGATCTACAGTGTTATCGGGCCGAAGAATCACAGTTGGTATAATGTGAGTGAATCTGGCTTTTCGGAAATTATTCACATCACTTATCAGCAAAATGGGGCAACACAAAGAAAATAAATGGATCTGAACTGAGTCATTTCTTATTCAGGAAACGTACATCCTCAACCTTCCGTTCTATCACATTCTCGGGTTCCTCTTACTCAACATATCTTTGCTTTCTGGAGGAACTGCTGTTGTTACTGGCAAATTTGAACCCAGACTATTTCTGGAAACGATTGAAAAGTATCGTGTGCGTAGATTTTGTTCCTTGAATTGTATATTCGTTTCAAATATTTCCAAATCTTACAGCCATGAACAATCTTCACAGTTCCTCCCATTCTCATAATTCTGGCCAAGCATCCTCTAGTGGATGAATTTGATTGTTCGTCGTTAGAGGTGTGGAGCATAATCATCAATTTTTGAACGATCATTTTTTACAACTAATTTGAGTTGGTCACGTGTGGCGCGGCTCCCATGGGCAGAGATCTCTGTCTCGAATTTCTCGAGAGACACAGGAACGTCAAATATCTGTGTCAAGGTAAGGAATACAACACTTTCACAGGACGATCCAAGTTCAGGATACGGAATGACGGAATGTGGTTTCTCTCATCTTTCTACTCTCAACGTCAAAGAATCTTTCGCGGGAATCGGAAAGGCTGTTGCGAATTCAGAGCAGAAAGTTTTTAGAAATTTTTGCATGTGACGTCAGTTATTTCTAGATAATCGACACGAATGGAAACGAAGTTCGAGTGGGAGAATCGGGAGAGGTTACCACATTTACCAAATGTCAAACAATTCTCAATCTTAGCTGTGCATTCGATCACCTACTGTAATGCTCGGATATTTGAATCGGCCTGAATCGACAAGAGAAACAATTGATTCAGCCGGATGGTTGCACACGGGTAAGATATCAATTTATTATGTTAATAATTTTTCACCAAATGAAGGTGATGTTGGCTACATGGAAGCAGACGGACGAACGTTTATCGTTGATCGATTGAAGGAGCTCATCAAAGTCAAGGGGCTGCAGGTATGCTCATTTAATATCGAGTCCTAGCTAGACAAATGCTCCGATCTCACAGGTAGCACCAGCTGAGTTAGAGGATCTTCTGCTCTCCCATCCACTTATCAGAGATGCAGCAGTTATTGGATTTCCTGATTCAAGAGTCAGTTATTTTTTTCAAAATGTTTGATCTGTTTGCAAGTGTAGAGTTCAGATAGGTGAACTTGTTCGAGCTTTCGTCGTTCGTGCAAACGAGAGTCTCAATGAAGAAGGTGTCATCAAATTCGTTGCTGGTGATTTCAATTATTTTCTACTGTTATTTCAAGAAATTTGAATCTCAGAAAAAGTGTCTGCATACAAGCAAATCACAGGAGGCGTCAAATTTGTTGAGCAAATTCCGAAGTAAGATTCTTTTGTAACGGCTTTTGATTAATTCGGCCATTGTTTTTTTACAGATCTCCGTCCGGTAAGATTCTGAGACGACTATTGAGGGATCAGGTTGCTGAAGAAATGAAGGCCAAATTATAGAGAAAAGATGCAGTGAATAAACTATTTTATAATAATTCCCGATTGTAACAACGAGTCAATTAGGCAAAACCCTATTGGTTTTATAAAATATACATGGCATTTAGTTTGAAATTCGTCCTTAACTTTTCAATGATCAACATCAAGTTCACACTGTAGTATGAAAGAGGGCAGACAACGGCACTGTGCAGTTAGAAGTTCGCACTCTCTTCTATATAATCCTGATCGTTTGATGCGAATAATAGCGGCTTAACTGACTGTAATAGTCTGACTATGGTGTATAAGTCTCCTTTCCCTCCTATCCCCGTCTGTAATGAGATTCTTCCCAAGAAGATTCTTCGTGAAATCTGGAAGCATGGAGAACTCCATCCAACTAAGAAAGCCATCGTTAGTTGATTATAATTAATTATTTTTACTATTCAGTTTATTTCAACGCTGCATTTATCATGTATTCATTTAATTTTACCATTTATCATTTTCCGAAAACATAAATAGAAAACAAATTCATCATCAATTGCATTAGGGAAGATCTTCAACACATTCACATGTTGTTGAAGAAATATTATCAATCCTTGAACAGCACATAATTCATACGTGATTACACAAAATAATCACATTTTTGCAGATCACAGCTGGCGAACCCTCGAAGTGTCTCACGTTCCATGAAATACATTTAGAGGTGAAAAATATTCCATGCATATTTTAAGAATAAACTTCAAGATCATTCAGACACACAAAGTGCGGTCGTTTCTACGTGCGAGAGGATTCATCGTGGGCGATGTCGTCTGTCTCGTACTCGCTAATTGTATCGAGTGAGCGATTGAGCGAAGATCGCAGAACGTCAATAAATTATCTTCAGATGGGTAGTTTTCGAATTGGGAGTTATGGCTGCAGGAGGAGCGGTTTCCGGAGCGAGCGCCCTCTTCACTGATTGTGATTTTTCACTTCTCTCTCATGTTTCAAAATAGATTTCAGTCGAATTGGAGCGACAATTTGTTGATTCTCGCTGCACAGTCGTTCTCACTGATGAAGTTCATTTAGATAAAGTATTGAAAGCAGTTGAGAAATGCGATAGAATAAAGGTGTGCCGAGATTGTTCATAGAAAAAAATAAACTACAAATTACATTTTGAAGACAATAATCTGCATTCGCGGAAGCGACTCGGACGATTCTCCACTGCCGCAGAATGTGATGGAATGGGCAAGCGTCGTTTCGCATCCGCCCGATTATGATATCCCTGATAGTAAGCAAATAAACAATCATAGAATTATTGTGCTTTTTATTCCAGTTGACCCTGAGAGTATGGTTGTTCTACCGTATTCATCGGGAACAACGGGTCCCCCCAAAGGAGTCATGTTATCCCATCGATGTATCGGAGCCTCGATTGATCTCTTTCTTGAGTGAGTTAGTCCCGTTCGATCAATCCAAATTCCTTAATTTTATTTTCTTGAAAAAAATATTCAGCCACGCAGAAAGAGAAATCTACGGTGTGATTGGACCGAAGAATCACAGTTATTACGAAGTAACATTTATTTCTTCTTTTACATCAAACAAATCAGTTCTCTTTTACATCAAACAAATCATTTGATTTTGAAAAAACTTCTAGGAATGCCTTATCGTGAATCTTCCGTTCTATCACATGTTCGGATTTGGTATGATCAATATCTCTCTAATGGCTGGATCGACGGCCATTGTCATTGACAGATTCGATCCAGAACTATTTCTATCCGCAATTCAAACGTATCGCGTAAGTGTCGTTTACTCATCGAAAAGTATAATTATTCCGAGTAGCCTCGAATACTTCTGGCTGTGCCTCCCATTCTCGTTTTTCTGTCAAAGTTCCCGTTGGTGAAGGAGTATGATTGTTCCTCAATTGAAGTAAGTGATATTGCTTATATTTGCGCAGGAATCTCGTGAGCTAGCAATACTCGATTTCGGTGCAGAGACTCCCTTTCACAGGTTGTCATGTGTGGAGCCGCTCCCACTGGCAGAGACGTTAGCATGGAATTTCTATCACAACATAAGAATGTCAAGTACCTCGTTCAAGGTTCGCTTGATTATAGAAATTGTTAATCAAAGTAATCAGGATACGGTATGACCGAGTGTGGAATGGGCTCTCATCTTCCCGTTCTCAATGTGAAAGATCCCCATATGGGAGTAGGCAAGCCTGTCTCCAATTGTGAAATGATGGTAATTAGTTCTTTAGTTTCGTTTGTACAAGACTCCTTACAGATAGTCGACGTAAAAACAGGGAAAGAACTCGGTGTGCGAGAATCAGGAGAGGTATTCGTTTCAGTCTGACAATGAGAGCTGCACATTCCTTTTTAATCAGGTGTGGGTTCGATTGCCAACGACAATGATGGGATATTTGAATCGCCCTGAGGCTACGGCTGAAACAATTGATAAGGATGGCTGGCTTCACACTGGTATCAAGTGAATTATACAATAGATAACTTGATATTTTGAAGGAGATATCGGATACATTGATGAAGAAGGTCGAACCTACATCGTCGATAGACTAAAGGAGCTGATAAAAGTGAAAGGACTTCAGGTGCAATAACAGGTCGTATTCGTCATCAGAAAATAATTGAAAGGTACCTCCTGCCGAATTGGAAGATCTTCTCCTTTCACATCCTCGAATCACTGATGCAGCTGTTATTGGAATACCCGACACTAGAGTAATTATTTTTTATCGCCTGCAATAAAAAAAATGATAAGTTATTTTGAGATGGGCGAACTCGTTCGAGCGTACGTTGTTCGTGTCGGTGATGAGACATTTCGAAAAAACAAAATCGAAAAAAGACATTTCGAAAAAGGACGTTTCGCAAAATTCACTTCGAAAAAGGACGTTTCGCAAAATTCATTTGGAAAAAATACGGTTGGGAAATATATTTTTGATAATATTTTTTGAGATTTTTATTCCAAAATGGTTTCTACTCGGCATAGAAATATTAATTTGTGAAAAAGAACTTCTCGAAAAGTTAGTTTTCGAATTGTTATTTTTCCAATGGAATTTTTCGAAACGTCCTTTTTCGAAAAATATTTTTCGAACCGTCCTTTTTCGGTTTATATTTTTCGAAATGTCTTATCACCGTTCGTGTCGATGAGAAGCTCTCCGAGGAAGAAGTTGTCAAATATGTTGCACGTAAGCTAGTTGGCACTTTCATCATAACAAATTACATATTTTCCAGATAAATTGTCCCCGTACAAACACATCACAGGTGGAGTGAAGTTCGTTGAGGAAATTCCTAAGTGAGTTTTCAAACGGATTTCGATAAATATTCATTCTCTATTGCAATCTCCAGATCTCCATCGGGAAAGATTCTCAGAAGACTTTTAAGAGACGAAGTGGCGAATGAGTCGAAGGCGAAGATATAATGGCACAGCGGACGAAAAAAAGTTGAACAATAACAAAAAAAAGCATATCAGATATAACATTCCGATCGAATTTCTCTAGTTCTCTCTATTAGCCATTCGTATTCTTCATAATCATGAGGTTGTTTGTTTGTCGAGACATCGCGACATCTTATCTTGAGTGACAGTGTAGCCAACCCCGACCCTAGTGGGTGTCAATTTTTGGAATAGTCACAAATTGGAATAAAGGTCATTCTTGGAAGTATTCATTTCAATTGTCGCGATCGTTTTTTTCAGAGCAATACGTTTGTTTTATATTTGTTTTTATCATATCTTTTTTTCCAAAGGATGGTGTACAAGTCTCCCTTTCCTCCCGTTCATGATTCTAATGAGACAGTTCATGAGAAGATTCTTCACGCAATTTGGAAGCACGGACAACTCTATCCAACAAAACATGCAATCGTTAGTTTGTCAGAAAATATTATATTTTTAAAATATTCGTTGGATCTAGTTTCAATTAGATACTGTTGTTCGTCATGCATCATTATGAGTACAAAATAGTATAACAAAGAGATGGTATCGTTTCTAATAGAAACTCTGGGCACCCGGACGCTAGCACCCAGATGAACAATTTGTGTAGTCTTATCAATTCCCATTGCCAACAAATGATAGTTGGTTGTATAGGAATGATTATGATGACATCTAACTTCACTGATCATTTATAACGAACAAATCTAGTTTCGATATTTTTCAGATTACTGCAAATGATCCTACTAAATTTCTCACATTTCACGAAATACATTCTCAGGTAGAAATCCATTTCATAAAATTTTCCTGATATTTTCACATACAGGTTCACTCAGTCCGTGGTTTTCTTCGGAAGAGAGTATTCAATCGGGGAGACGTTGCTTGTCTAGTTCTTGCCAATTCCGTCGAGTAAGAATAGAAGGTCTTCGAAGATAATTGTAATCATCAGTTGGCCGGTGATTCACTTGGGAGTGATGGCTGCAGGAGGAGTCGTCTCAGGCGCAAGTGCGATGTTCACGGATTGTCAGTTGCAGTGTTTATTATTTCCCTGGCTATATAAACTAAGATAAACTCAACTCGCGTAACAGTTAAATTTCAGACGAGTTCGAACGTCAATTTCTCGATTCGCATTGTTCGACTGTCTTCACAGACGATGCAAACATTGATAAAGTCTTAAAAGCGGTCAAGAACTGCACAAATGTAAAAGTAAGGCAAAAATAATAAGCCTATGAACAGCAACAAATTGCAGACAATCGTCTGTCTTCGCACCAGTTCATCAAATTCTGCTCTTCCTAAAGGAGTCATTGAGTGGTCTGAAGTTATCTCGTGCCTACCGGACTACGATATCGAAAAAGGTAAAGGAAAATTATCAGAACACTTCCCAAGGTAGAAGTATTTTTCAGATGATCCGGGAAGCATGGTCGCTCTCCCGTACTCATCAGGAACAACAGGGTCACCAAAAGGAGTTATGCTGTCCCATCGAAACATGTGCATCATGATTGACACTTTCGTACAGTAAGATGAATCTAGATGAATCTATTTTTTCTCACTGTTTTATTGCAGACACCTTGATCGGGAAGTGTATAGCGTCATCGGGCCGAAGAACCATAGCTGGCACGATGTAAATATTCACTAATATTCATGCCAGTGCATTAAATAATTTCAGGAATCATTCATCCTCAATCTTCCATTCTATCACATGTTCGGATTCTCACTGCTCAACATCTTTCTCTTCACTGGATCGACGATGATTGTGATGAGCAAATTTATTCCACAGCACTTCCTCTCCGCTATTCAAACATATCGAGTAATATTATTTGATTTTTGAAAACTGATTACAACTTGATTTGAAAAGGAAAATGTTACAGCCTCGCATCCTCTTTACGGTTCCTCCTATTCTCATTATTCTGACAAAGCATCCGATGGTCGACGAATACGATTGTTCGTCTCTCGAGGTTGGCACATGAACTCAAATGCTATTCTCAGCGATGAACATCGAATAAAGACGATAAAAAACGATATACATCGAACACCATTTCAGGTAGTCACTTCTGGCGCTGCTCCGAGCGGGAAAGATCTGTGCGAAGAATTTCTGGCACGGCATAGGAACGTCAAATTTCTAACCCAAGGTAAGCCTTGGCCAAGTGTTTCTATCAGGATTTGTATTGAGCGTACGGTATGACCGAGTGCACACTTGCTTCTCATCTTCCCATACTCAATCTGAAAGACCATTATCTGGGAGTGAACAAAGTGATTGCGAACTTCGAACAGAAGATAATCGACAGTGAAGGTAAAGAAGTTCCATCGGGAATTCGAGGAGAGGTAAAAAATGGAAATATTGCTAGAACCTAGCAAGTAAATTGAAGGTGTGTGTCCGCTCTTCTACCGTGATGATGGGATACTTCAATCGACCTGATGCAACGGCAGAAACAATCGATAAGGATGGATGGTTGCATACAGGTGCGACTATCCTTATCTATAGTTCCATGATATCTATGCTTTTAGGCGACATCGGATACATGGATGACGATGGTCGAACGTATATTGTCGATCGATTGAAGGAACTCATCAAAGTGAAAGGATTGCAGGTACCGAAGTGCATCTTTTCGATTCTGAGAACATGAATTCAGGTAGCTCCAGCTGAGTTGGAAGATCTTCTTCTCTCTCATCATAACATCAGAGATGCTGCGGTTATTGGAATACCTGACACTCGGGTTTGTGACTTCAATTCATCTCAAGCACGGTCGTACATCTCTTTCAGATGGGAGAACTCGTGCGAGCGTATGTCGTTCGTGGCGATGAAACTCTCAGTGAAAATGATGTCTCCGATTTCGTTGCTAGTCAGTTTTCCCAGTGATTTAAAAAAAAATTTCAATAATTTATTGCAGAAAAAGTGTCTTCGTACAAGCACTTAACAGGCGGAGTGAAATTCGTAACGGAAATACCAAAGTAAGTTCTGATATTTTTGGCAAATATTTGAATTTTATTGCAGATCTCCCTCGGGAAAGATTCTGAGACGATTCTTGAGAGACGAAGTAGCAAAAGAGATGAAGGCTAAAATATGATAGTTCGTATTATTCGAATTTGCATTGTATTGAAATTATTCTTGACTGATGTAATAGTGCTTCTAAAATCAAGAAAATATGTTATTTGTAGCAGTTGTAGAATTATGTTGCGAGGTGTTTACTTTCTTAGTTTTATCTTTTCAAGAGATGCACACTTTACTATGACAGACAGTGCCTCTAATAAACTTATTTTCTTCTCTTGATCACTGTGTCACTCGATCAGTTGTTTTCTCCACTTTATCAGGTGAGACGATGAATTGTTTTGCCACGATGTTCTCTGTGTTGAATTGTCCCAATTTTTCGTTTTCACAATGATAATTTGTTTTTAAAAAACGATATTCATCTATTTTTCTCCTTTTTTTAATACAGAAAAGAACATGGTCTACAAGTCTCCATTTCCCCCTGTGCCCATCTCTAATGAAAGCCTTCCCACGAAAATTCTCCGGGCAATTTGGAAACACGGCGAAACGTATCTGGCCCAGCATGCAATCGTCAGTCTTTCACCTAAACTGCGTAAATCAAGAAGATGGTAAATTGAACACAACTTCAGATAACTGCTAACAATCCCAGCAAGTGCATCACATTCCATGGTCTTCACAAACAGGTATGAAAAGGAAACTTCAAAAAAGGGTTATCTTTCTACAGGCTCACTCAGTTCGTGCATTCCTTGGCAAGAGAGGATTCTCTCAGGGAAATGTCGCCTGTCTCGTCCTATCCAATTCCATCGAGTAAGTTGTCGATAACTCAGTAATGGTAGACAGAATAAATCTTATAGATGGGCAGTATTCCAATTGGGAGTCATGGCGGCTGGTGGTGCTGTCTCTGGTGCAAATGCTATGTTCACCGATTGTGAGAGCTCGAACCCGAGACAAAACAACTGTTTTATTTCAGATGAGTTGGAACGTCAATTCACGGACTCCCGATGCGCAGTGGTTCTCACAGATGAAGAAAACTTGGGGAAAGTATTGCGAGTTGTCGAGAGATGCCGCAATGTACAGGTAAGAGAGGACGATTTATTTTTTTCTATAGAGCTGATTTGGAAGTAAACATCACTTACAGACGATTATCTGTATCCGAAACAGTACATCTCCTCTACCGCATCGCGTAACCGAATGGACTGAAGTTGTTTCAACTCCTCCTGATTACAATATCACCGAGGGTTTGAGCAGCAAACAAAAAAAATATAGATGAAGATTATTTCAGTTGACCCGGAGAGCATGGTAGCGCTTCCCTACTCTTCGGGAACCACCGGTTCACCCAAAGGTGTTATGTTATCACATCGAAACATTGGAACGATGATTGATATTTTTGTTGCGTGAGTGTTAGTAACCATTCAAAATGTAAAGGCTTCTCTTCAGTCACTTTGATCGTGAAGTATTCAGTGTAATTGGGCCAAAGAACCACAGTTGGCACAACGTATTTTTTTCGTTTTTAATTGCATTTGCTGATTGTCGTTCCAGGAAACATTGGTGCTCAACCTTCCCTTCTATCACATGTTTGGCTTTGCGCTTCTCCACATCTCATTATTTTCCGGAGCGAGAATCGCAGTCGTAAACAAATTCGAACCCAATCTATTCCTCAGCACAATTCAAGCATACCGAGTAAGAAAAAACAGCACTTCAGTGCGTGAAAGGTAATTTCAGCCACGTATTCTCTTTACCGTCCCTCCTATTCTCATATTTCTCGCAAAGCATCCAATGGTCGATGAATTTGACTGTTCGTCTCTCGAGGTGGACTACTTGACTGCTACATTACCATTGTGTATCAACTTCCTTTCAAGTTTATAAACTGTGGCGCTGCTCCGATTGGCCGAGATGTGTGTATGGAATTTCTCTCGAGACACAAGAATGTGTTCCTCTGTCAAGGTAAAGAAAATGGAAGGTTCTCAAATTCCTCAATTATATTTAGGATACGGAATGACAGAATATTCGTTGGCTTCTCATCTTCCAATTCTCAATGTGAAGGATCATTTCATGGGCGTTGGAAAGGCAGTGGCTAATGCCGAACAGAAGGTTCGATACTTCAATAACGGCTACGAAGAAAATAATTTTTCAGATTATAGACACCGCCGGCAAAGAAGTCGCAATCGGTGAATTGGGCGAGGTCTATTAACTTGAAATGGCTGGAAACTATTTATTCGATTACAGGTGTGCATCCGATCACCTACTGTAATGATGGGATATCTGAATCGGCCTGATGCAACAGCGGAAACTATCGATCAGGAGGGATGGTTGCACACAGGAACGATAATTCAGAAAGTGGTGTGAAGTTTTTGAAGTTCAGGCGACATCGGATACATTGACAAAGAAGGACGAACATACATCGTCGATCGATTGAAGGAACTCATCAAAGTGAAAGGATTCCAAGTGCCTCCAGCAGAATTGGAAGATCTTCTGCTTTCACATCATCTGATTAGAGATGCTGCCGTGATTGGAATACCGGACACAAGAGTCAGTTTTTTTTCGACTTGCCTGACACGCTAATGATAGTTGTTGAGATGGGAGAACTAGTTCGGGCCTACGTCGTTCGAGCTAATGATAATTTGACCGAGAACGACATCGTAAACTTTGTGGCCCGTACGTCAAAACTGGCCTTATTGTCCTTCTAAATAATATTTTCAGAGAAAGTTTCTCAATACAAGCACATAACGGGAGGAGTAAAATTCGTGATGGAGATTCCAAAGTCAGCGTGTAATTCATAAATTGGAGTACCATTGATAAATTTAGGTCTCCATCAGGGAAGATTCTGAGAAGACTTTTGAGAGAAGAGGCTGCGAAAGAAGCGAGAGCGAAGATTTGAGAAGAATTATAAATGATTTGAATGCTGCGATACATATTGTTGAATTACAACGTCTGAAATCAATAATACAATTATTTTCCAATGATTCCTTTTTGTTCGGACGAAATTCATTGCAATATTCTTAGCACCTGGGCACAGACTGCCACTAGAATCCTCATCTGAGATGCACGAGTACTCCGCGAGAGTGTCTTCGCTCTGATTATGTGCCGATACGTGAGTGTGGCGAGCGTGGTAGCAACAAAAAAGCTCGGTCCCATGATACCAAACGCAACCAGAAGAAGTACAAAGGCCCAGACATTGAGATGTCCGTCGCGCTAAAATGAGAGAGAAGTGACTGGGTGTAGAGGGGTCATACCCAGTGATCCATCACTAGCCATCCATACACCACATCATCGTCGTATATTCTTCTAAACTCTGCTCGAAGCATTTGAACAGCCACAGGAGCGATATTGTGGCCTACGGAACTTGCGAAGAAGTACCTTCAAGAAGAATACTGTGTGACAAAAGGAATGGCATTCCTACCAGATCAACCCGGCAGATATTGAATACATTGTTATGAGTATAATCGCGGCTTTGAGAACCAATCAAGGCGAATGGGGCTGAAATGTTCTGATTGGTCATATGTGTCTGTGAAACGAACTTCTTGATACTCCAGTATCGATAGAGGAAGTGTAAATTCATTAGGGCGAATGGAAGTGTGAATGCACCAAAAATGTGCTGAAGACATTTCGACTTTTTGAGATGACAACTACGTTCCTTACCCTATTTTGAAGCACAGAAGGGACGGAAATTGAGTGAAGAACCCCGCCGAACACAGGGGTGATATTGACGATTTTCTTGACAAAACCTTACTGGATTGAATACTCCATGGATAGTACAGTAAGTAAACCTTACTGGATTGAATACTCCATGGATAGTACACAGAAAAACATCGTAAATAGCAAAACAAGTGAGCAGATACTTGTAGCTTCCGATGTCTTTGCGAGAGAATCGCTTGATGAGATAGAGTAGTAGTAAATTCGAAACGATTCCAAGTACTTGAATTTGTAAATACAAACAAGAAATAGAATTGCAATCTTACCGACGTTCACTTTCTCAAATGCATCGAGAAACAACATTTTTGAACAATATCCGCGAATCCAGTTCTCCAAAATCAATGAGATGACAGATTTTGTTTGAGCTGGATTGCTGGTTCTGATCACCTGTTATCATCAACGAAAAAGTTACGGTGCCATTTCGATAGAAATGTAAAGTCATTAAGAATGTACTACTTTATTTACAAAAAGAGTGATCAATGCTCAAAAATTGGGTTCATGCTTGATTTCGCAGTGCTCAGTGCAACGGAAACTTGCAGAACGATAGTCTTCTTTCTCTTCGGTCCCCAACAAGTGGGAAGTATTTCCCGCATATCGGGACGATAGATGACAACGATTACCCTGAAATAGCATCAGAATAAATGTCATTAAATGTCACGATGATTATCCCACCCGTCCCATACGTGAGTACACTCCCACAGGAGAGAGTAGCACACAAACTCCATAAAGCGATCCTTCGGCTCCATTATTTGAAGAAAACACAGTTCAAAGATGTAGAGAAGTTCTTGTAGGAAGCTCTGAAATAGTAATATTTTCGAAACTGCAAAGATATGTGATTCGAAACCTGTATGAAACAACGAACATTCTTCTTGTGTCTTTCGCGGGATTGGCCGCCCATTTCTTTCGAATGAGCCTAAATTATTCCATTCAGTTTTTGATAAGATTCCGAAAGCCTTACCAGGGTGTGGTAGCTGAGCTTGATGAACAGCACTAAATTGAGCAAGATACTGCCCAGAAAGACAGTGTAAGAGGGATAGTGAAGAATTGGTCCCCCGAGCAAGTCAGAACAAGGTGTGTCAATAAAATTCCAAGCAAGACTCTCGTAGAAGAATGTGTAGCCGCATCCAGCTGAATATTATTGTATCAAAATCATTACATTTTTTTCGAAACTCACGTAAAAATTCGGGAATGCAGTGCAAGCCAGTGATAAACCATACGATTCCAAGAAGTATCTGAATCGGGCCTTTCTTCATGGTGCTTGCCAGGAGACAACGTTCAAATGATTGTTCAAATAATAGTTCACTCACGAAAGTTCCCTTTCGATGGCAGATATTCGGGTATTTGAAGGTGAAAAATGTAGCGACGAATCGATTGAATGCTATTGCCAACTGCACATAGACCACACTCTTGTAAGTGAGCGTTGTGAGATGACCAAACTTGAGACCGAGAAGAGGAGGTCCATAGGGATATCCACTGCGAGTTAGGGTTACGTGGGGAAAACGGACTTTGGACTCACAGAAGCGAGACTGGTCCCGAATAGAGAATAAAGCAGAGGAGAGTTCCACAATTAGATAGAGACCGAGAGCAACATAGAACGGAAAAGGCAGAGAAGGTCGAGGCCCGAAATGATTTGTAGAGAACGTGTAATATCATTGCGTTCGCAGAGAAACCGATCAATCCGAGCTGAAAAATAATTTGTATTCGATAAAGAGATAGGAACATACCGTGATCATGAGCACTCCGGCAACGTAATCTTGCGTCCGAATCTCCATTTCGTCAGGATGTTTTGAGTCGTTGCAAAATGCATCCATTTGGAATGTCACGGGGCAGAAGAATCGTTGTGGTGTGGGAAACTCTCAGACCGTCGACTGATCAGGAGGAGGAATTAGAAGAAACCGCGTGGTTGAAAGGTGGCGGGGGGGGGGGGAGGAATATGATGAAACGTAGGGTGGAATATGGAAAAAAATCCAGAGAGGAGGGGATTGCGTAAGGAATGCAAAAAAAAGACTCAGTAACTCATCCCAAGGTATAATAAGGGTCTCCTCCATTGCGTTCATAATTCACTACATTCTTCATATTTCAATGTCAACCCGGAACGAAATATATCTCCCATGAACTGGCTTTTTGATTCACGATCAACCAATCTTCGATCATGAAACCGCTTCCGTTTTTTGAACGGGAAAGCACAAGAATCTCGCCAATACCAGAAATATGATTTCTCATCTCAGTAAATTGGTGTCTCTCGGGAGCGAAACGGAGTACGATGAGCAATCCATCACCATTCACCCTCACACAATGTCTTCCTACGTCGAGCGGGTCAATCTAGGTTGGATATTGTATAGACTAGTTGATTACTTCAATAAATTCAGGACTTGGCATCATCACAAATTCGCTGTTATTGTTTCTCATTGAAACGTGCAGTCGTCCTTGTCTCGGCAGTTATAAGAGGCTTCTCACCATTTTCGCAACCTATGATTTGTTTCTCATTCACGTGCAAGCAATCATTGATGTCGTGAGTTTACTACTACAATTAAGTTATTGATACCCTCCATTATTCAGAAAGTCTTCAATCTCGATACAACATTTAGCATGTACTCAAATACGTTCCCGGAAACTAAGGCAAGAAAATAATTCTCATTAAAAATTTAACTAAATTCTTTTCAGTGGATCTGTCCAGTTTACTGTGCAGCATTCGTCGTTCCATTCTCTTTGACCAATATCAACTTCCTCTATCGATTCTGGTCTATCAAAAAGTGAGAAATGCAACCTACAAAATTAGATCTCTTCCATTTCAGCCCTTCTCTTCTGTCACTATTTAGAAAACCATTGACCGCATTTTGTGTTGCCTTGTATCCAATTTGTTCATTTGTTTCATGGTTCGCATTCGCTGCAATTTTTTCTAATGTTTGCTTCAAGGCTCTGCATCGAACTCTGCTTCGACAGTGATGACTCGGGTGAAGTTCAGTCCCAATTCCGAAAAGTATCAAATATCACTGTGCGAGATGGCTGGAGCGTTCTTGCTTTCTGGGTACTCTAAAGTTTTCGTAAAATGTTAAATCTCATAATCTTCAGGACAACGGAGTTCTCAATGAGAAAGCCATTCAAATCGCTAGTGCAGAAGCTACCGTTATGACTGTGAATTTCGCATTAGCCATTTGGTTATCAATGAGGACTCTGTACTGCATTACAAAGAGCAAATCGTTCTCTTCAAACTATCGGTCAACGCAGCTAAAGATGCTGCAAGTTCTCATCATTCAGGTCGGATTAATTACTTCCTTTCTTCGTTTGATCTCTGAATTCACAGACACTTCTGCCTGTGATCTTTGTCTACACTCCCTTCACCTTCGCCATATGGCTACCGTTATTCGGTCTGGGTAATTCACTTGGGATCGCTGAGTACTCAATCACCCATACGTCATTCTTTCCTGCTTGGGATGCCATTGTAATCATTCTACTAATGAGTGACTATCGAAGGGGATTATTCGCCATGCTCACGAGAAAGAATAAGCTTCATACGAAACTAAGCACTGTCTGGAAAACTCAAGTGTGAATAAATTATGCTGTCTCAAGTGAAATCATTCAAGAACCTGCATCGAATTTGTATCACTTCTAACTAAATCACCTGTCAAACACCCAGCCACAAGGTGAAAGGAGATTCTCGATTTCTAACCCCTGCCTAGAACTGCCAATTAGATAGGCATCTCGTTTTTGCGTGCTTTCACTAAATTCTTCACACATATCTAGTGCCTGAGTCACTCGAATGTCGACTGTCCTCTACTACTTCACCCTCGTACTCCATTGTATTATCGCCTGTGCTTCACTAACGATCAATGCACTGCTTCTCTACTGTATCTACAATAGAACACCTCCCAATTTCCAATCATACTCAATTCTGCTCAAATTTCAAGCCCTTTCTGACATGGTCATTTCGATAGCAGCAATATCAACTATGCAGAGGTTTCGAAAATGTTTCTTCAGCTTCCTCGAAAAAAATTCTCAGAATTATCCCTTGTGAATGGACACTAGTCTACATCTCGTATGGTCCATGCATCTTCTTCAATTCAGATCTATGTTACTACTTGTACTCTATTCTTCTATCAACAAATGTTGCATCGGTAGCGGAATTATTTAGCATAAAATAATGTCTTATTACAGTTTGTCACTGTCCTCGTCGCAATGGGTGCTCGTTATTGGATACTTCGATTCGGATTCATATCTAAGCGGCGAATAATCACTACTCTTTGCTTGGCTGCTTTGACGCCAGCGTTGGTCTTTCTAGTGAGTTTTTCCACTGATTACTGGTTGTAAATGCCCTGTTTGTGAACTTCTTTCCCTTTTTTCGATACTATTCGTCATGTCGCGAGCAGATGACAAACAAATTCGGGCATTATTATTGAAAAATCATTCGAATTACGAGTCTGCAGTGATTATCACGGGTAAGTTCACCGTGAGCATACTAAAGATTGAAGACAAATTTCGCAGGAAACACAAATTCGCGGGCGCCGCCAATGCTCATTTCGCAAGGAATCGTCATTTGTGGACCTTTGCCTCTCTTTATCATTATTTGGATTTATCGGTACCATTGCAGTTGTTACGGTAACACAATTAATTTCAGGTCGATGATTCTGCGAGGATTGTACGAGAAAACGAAAGCTATGAGCATCCACACACGAGCATTGCATAAACAATTCGTGTCGGTCAGTGGATCAACAAGTGCTTCGAATTGTCTCAAGAATTGTTCTTCCAGGCTCTAACTCTCCAAGCGATCCTCCCTATTTTCCCTCTGCTTGGAGTTGGTGTATCCCTAATCGGAATTCTCGGAGTGGCTAGTGATCCAGCTCTTGAAATTGCACCAATCATTGTACATGCTCATCCAAAGTATTTCACAAAATATAGATTTTGCAGCTTTGTGAGCTGCCTGCTTTTCTCAGTCCACTCATTGTCATCCTGCACATTCGATACTACTCAGAGTAACATTAATCCCAGTTCAAACAATAAAAACTAATGTTCTTTCAGTGCGGTTCGATTGCTATTTCAACGGGAGAGAAAGAGAAGAGTGATTGGAGTCTCAGCACGGAGTCCCACTACAGCTCGTTCATTCGTTCCATTCTGACTCATAGGCAACGATAAACTGATTATTCCCATCAATGAAAAGAACGGAGATATTCTGAATCCCCCCCCCGCC
>LS488870.1:4051-31650 GCA_900490705.1 Pristionchus arcanus | reverse complement strand
AAGATTTAAATCGATTTACACAAATAAAATTGAAAATATCGATGGGCCAACTGTGCAGGCGTATTCTCCTGAACATTTGGAGCATTTCATCTCTTTGAAGACGATACGCCAAAATCACTTTGGGCTGAGCTACAGCGCTCCAAAGTTGGCGATTTTTGGCTCTTGAAAAGTTTGACGACGTCTGGTATCGTTGAAAATGAAAATATCGAACAAAGCTCGACGCTATCTTGTGAGGGACCCTATGGAGTGTCCAAAAGCGGCTTAAACTCAATTTTGATATTTTCGTTGTGCACAGGTTTATTCGATTCTTACGTGACACGCGTGATATCACTGACTATTATCACTGTGAAATTCGGATGACACTCGCGCATAGATAATATGAGCGTCTCTGATACGCGGAAATTTAACAAAGCACTGCTCAGAAACCAATTAATTTATCGAAACTTTCTAATTTATTTAACAGAATTTGGAAGGAAAGTGAATACAACAATGAGGATGACATTTGAAACGATTGCATAACATGTACAGAATGGAAAAAGTACGGCTGTGATTAACTTAGTCCTCGCACCAAGCATTCTCTTTCTTGATCTGTTCCTCTTCCTCGGGTGAGAAATCATTTTCGATCCGGAAGAACCGACGAAGCTCGTCGCTCGTCTTGCCCTGCAACGTATACATTTTCTGTTCAAAATGAAAAGCACGTATCTCCTATACACAAATATCAGCCACATCTCACTCGGCTAATAAGCCATGAAATGAAAATAAATAAACACTCAAGTGTAAGTGCTTACAATTACCTTCATCAAATTAGCAACCGCCTTGCAGGTCACATCAAGAAGTTTCTTGATATCGAGGTAGTTCGCCGCCTGGACCAAGTCGTACAGCGTCGAGTATTCCACAGCCTATTTGTTTATTTATATTAACTATTTTAGTATCAAACATCGAGATCCCTCCTCGATAGCATCAATGGGACACATGGAACATCTCCACATCAATATCCCATTGCTAAATACCATGGATCTTACATCGACGAATTTGAGATCCCATTCGGATAAGTCATCAGTCCTCTTCTCCTTCGGCTCTTCCTCCTCATTCTCTACTACAGGATCATCCTTGTGATACTCACAGAACTCGATCACCTGCAATGAGTATTCGTCCAATTTGCACTCAATAACATAAAGTGTGCAAACAAGTGTACATAGTTCAATAGGGAAAGCGGGCGGATTCACGAGTTCGTTTAGAAAATAAAAAAAATAACCTTCTTCAGAATATGAGCAGTCACATTCTGCAACGGAATCGCCATGTCGCTGTCTCCGCAATCCTTAAATTGTTAAGAATTATTAACAATACAATAACGACTAATCAAAAAAATCAAAAAAAAGATTGCTACTACTGCACAGCCTTAAATTAGAGGCGAGTTAATAATTGAGCACACTTGTTGTAAACCTTGTACTAATGGAAGTGACACGGTATGCATATTCGTTCGATAAACTTACTCAAAAGTTCTCGAATCGTGTCACTCACATAAACAACATATCAAAAATGTGAGGTACAAATAGATGTCACAGACCTCGAGGACGCGGCGAATCGTATTGGAAGCTTTGGCGGCTTCGGCAGAAACATCGAAGGTCGAGCCCTCGGAGGAAGTCAGCTTGATAATAGACATCTAAAATTAACATGTGTAATTACAGAAATGAAATAATGACGCGAATACTTCCTTGAACGAATCATGCAAACGCATTTCGAAGGATGTTCTCTTACGAAATTCCACAGAAATTTCCAGACTGTAATGGATCAATCAATATATTACACAATCGCCTGATTTCAAGATGGGTCCTTTGTGGAAGCGGGAGTTTTGAATATTACCGTAAGAAATCACCTACAGTATTCCGTATTGCCAGGTCAAGTTTAAGATTGCATGGTTATTTTATTTTTGAACCTTTTCTTTGCAACATCTATAGATATCTTGCGGCTACTTTCTTGTGAGCTGGTTTTTGTCTGGTATACAGCTGGTATACCGTATACTGCATAACAAAATTTTAGACCATGAAATAATGCATTATTATAATATTTTATCGATTTGCGCAGGAAATAAAAAAATTAATTCGAAAAAAATCTATTCATTTCGGCAGGATCGACTTAGTAGTTGTGGAAGTAAGCCTTGGCCTTGGAAGCGACGGTAGAACGGAAGCACCTAAAATTTAGTGTTGATTATTCTCGTGATTCGGTTAATGAATACTGTATTTTGACTTACATCTTCATTTCATCGAACTTTCCGAAGCAAGCAGCGTAAGTGTAGTCGATGGGAGTGAACTTGTCGGGAACCTGGTCACAGAACACGAGGCACTTGTCTCCAGCGACGGTCGAATCAACTCCCTGAAATAAGGTTACGGTAATTGATCTCATATTACGGTAGCAGTTGTAGTTATGGTAGATTACTCTTTTGACAAACCTGTGCTCTGCAGCAAGTGGAGTGATCTCTGCCCTGAGCGGCACAGAAATGCATTTCGGGAAGGGAATCAAGAGGGCACTCATCGGCTCCAATCAACATCTTCTGGAGAAGATCCTGGTTGTAGATGTCGTAGTTGCAACGGGCCTGAAAAGCGAGTATCGTTAGAAATGATACGGTACATCAGGGAATACGGTAGGAATGAAATTCTTACGGAGCAAGCGGCAGAAAGTCCACGTCCGGCACAGCAGCTCTTGAAGAGGTAGTTGGGATCGTGAGCCTGAGTGATGGAGACGTTGGATGGGATCTTGGGTGATTTCCAGATGTTCAGTCCGAAGATCTCTCCGAAGTCCTCATCTACGGGGCTGTCACCATCGAGTTTGAGCACACCACGAGCCTGTGAATGAGTAGTGTTATCATCAATAAAAGGGAAAAGACGGAATCATTGAGGCTCTCAAAAGATGATTTTAGTTCATAGAGTCTTTTGTAAAAGTGAAGTATTCTATAAAGACTTGCCCTGGCCAGATACTTGCATCCGCATCCTCCTCCTCCTCCTCCTCCGCCACCTCCGCAACCGCAGCCTCCAGATTGCTGACTGGATGAGCAGCCGAAGACAGAAGCGACGCCAACGAGAGCGAGAAGAAGAGTGAGACGATTCATGATGAAGTGATGAATGGAAGTTGAATGGTGAAGCTTTTATAGGTAGCAGAAACTAGGCCAGATGTGAAGAGATAATGAAGGTGAAGTGAGCAACGCAGTAATTGTCCAGCGGTAACTTATCCACTATTACTCCAGTAGTAATTAGAAGAGGCTAATTTATAGAAGAACAAATATCAGTGTTTATCTTCACACCACAAAGATACTCAATTTCTGTGAATCTGAAAATTGTTCTCATTTTAAATTATGCTAGCCTTCTTCATGAATTGCACATGCAAACATTAGCAGCCGACTAGCAGAGATAATTACTTGAGCCGAACATCTCTAGTTTGTCTACAGTCATAATTGGTGTTCCAGTCATTTTCCCTCGACATCACCTAAATTGGCTCAAGGATAATGGGTGAAGGTAAGTCAGAGATCAACCTCCGCAATTTTCATGTTTTCACACGAAACCACTCTACTCAAACTGGCCTCTTCCTCTTGGTATATAAGCCTTCCCTATCGTCTTTCAGTCACTGGTTCAACCATGAATCGTCTTATCCTTCTCATCGCTCTCGTTGGCGTCGCCTCTGTCTTCGGCTGCTCATCCAGTCAGCAATCTGGAGGCTGCGGTTGCGGAGGTGGCGGAGGAGGAGGAGGAGGAGGATGCGGATGCAAGTATCTGGCCAGGGCAAGTCTTTATAGAATACTTCACTTTTACAAAAGACTCTTTGAACTAAAATCATCTTTTGAGAGCCTCAATGATTCCGTCGTTTCCCTTTTATTGATGATAACACTACTCATTCACAGGCTCGTGGTGTGCTCAAGCTCGACGGTGACAGCCCCGTAGATGCGGACTTCGGAGAGATCTTCGGACTGAACATCTGGAAATCACCCAAGATCCCATCCAACGTTTCCATCACTCAGGCTCACGATCCCAACTACCTCTTCAAGAGCTGCTGTGCCGGACGTGGACTTTCTGCCGCTTGCGCCGTAAGAATTTCATTTCTACCGTATTCCCTGATGTACCGTATCCTTTCTAA
The DNA here is from genome assembly GCA_900490705.1 of Pristionchus arcanus. Taxonomy (NCBI): domain Eukaryota; kingdom Metazoa; phylum Nematoda; class Chromadorea; order Rhabditida; family Neodiplogasteridae; genus Pristionchus; species Pristionchus arcanus. The sequence continues at coordinate 27,525 of LS488870.1, read as the reverse complement.
CGATACTCGCTTTTCAGGCACGTTGCAACTACGACATCTACAACCAGGATCTTCTCCAGAAGATGTTGATTGGAGCCGATGAGTGCCCTCTTGATTCCCTTCCCGAGATGCATTTCTGTGCCGCCCAGGGCAGAGATCACTCCACTTGCTGCAGAGCTCAGGTTTGTCAATCGAGTTATCTACCATAACTACAACTGCTACCGTAATCTGGGATACCGTAATCCTTTTTCAGGGAGTTGATTCGACCGTCGCTGGAGACAAGTGCCTCGTGTTCTGTGACCAGGTTCCCGACAAGTTCACTCCTATCGACTACACTTATGCTGCTTGCTTCGGAAAGTTCGACGAAATGAAGATGTAAGTCAAAATACAGAATTCCTACAGTATCCGAATCAGGATAGTGTTGAGAATAATCTATAATTCATCTCAGGTGCTTCCGTTCGACCGTCGCTTCCAAGGCCAAGGCATACTTCCACAACTACTAATTTATTCACATTGTCTTTCATACTTCGGTCTATTGGTATTCAATATAACTATTCCTTCCATTATACGTGTATGCACCGATAAAAGTGGTCCATGCCAAACACTTTGTCTTATCATTACAAATTTTATTAATTTGGAATCTATTCACAAACAACTTTTCGTGCGGAATCAGGCTGATAACTTGTAACAAAAACAGATCAACAACAAAAAAGTGGAAATTAAACTATGCAATCTACTGAGGATCTAACCTATCATCAATCGCAGTGATATTGATTGGAAAGAAGTGGAAGGGGTACCGTAATTGGCTATCTTCCCGAGATCTCATGGATCTGCAGCAACTACCGGCTACATTTAGTGTTTCGCAGCAGCTGCGACAGCCTTTGCTGCAGCATCATCCAATCCATCAGCAGTGATCACAGAGAGACCCGACTCGCGAAGAAGACGACGACCCTCATCCACGTTTGTACCTTACAAATATTTGATTGATGAAACATATGGTGAGTCCCGAAACCATGACCAATTTCCCAATAAACAATATTGGTTTGTTCAATATGAAAACACCGAATCTCGGCAAATATGATAGTAGGCTATAATCATTGCGTGAGATAGAACACAAACCAATCTTTCCACTCATAACTCTGTTAACTGCACGCCTGTTTCTGCTCACAACAAACAGGGTCTGAAAGCGGATGTCTTTTTTTATTTTATTAATACCATGATCCAAAAAAGACCTCTCTTGGCCCAGGATTGAAACCTGGCGGAAGATTAGGCTCCGCTATTCTCAGTTCCGTAACAGAACCATATCTGTTCTCTGACGGTTCAGCCTTGGGCTCAATGCACTGGCAATAGTTAGATATGTTGTGGTCCAATCACACAAAATAGCATACCTGACTAACGCAACTCAAGTTCAGAAGTGAACAGGATAGAAAGAAAATAGCGCATAGACGGGTCATATCCACAAATTGTTAAAAAGGCATTTCCCTTTTGTCTTTCCTCTTACATCGGCGACGATATTATCTAGTCCGGAATTCGCAGAAAGGTCACAACTATAGCGAGTGCTTCTTATTCCTAGCAGACTTTCTCGCATCTCATCTATCTCAAGGGCAACTTATTTGTCTGCTGATTTTTATCTATCTTTTACCTCCATTTTCCTTCATGCTATCTTCGCACATTTGCAAATTATATTTTTAATGTTTTAATGCAATCACTGATGGGCCAAGTTCCGTTAGTTGGCAGGGGGCTCAGCAATTTTCGAAAATTTTCTGTTAGGGGGGGCCGCGAAAAGACTCTCTGAACTAAAATCATCTTTTGAGAGCCTCAATGATTCCGTCTTTTCCCTTTTATTGATGATAACACTACTCATTCACAGGCTCGTGGTGTGCTCAAACTCGATGGTGACAGCCCCGTAGATGAGGACTTCGGAGAGATCTTCGGACTGAACATCTGGAAATCACCCAAGATCCCATCCAACGTTTCCATCACTCAGGCTCACGATCCCAACTACCTCTTCAAGAGCTGCTGTGCCGGACGTGGACTTTCTGCCGCTTGCGCCGTAAGAATTTCATTTCTACCGTATTCCCTGATGTACCGTATCCTTTCTAACGATACTCGCTTTTCAGGCACGTTGCAACTACGACATCTACAACCAGGATCTTCTCCAGAAGATGTTGATTGGAGCCGATGAGTGCCCTCTTGATTCCCTTCCCGAGATGCATTTCTGTGCCGCCCAGGGCAGAGATCACTCCACTTGCTGCAGAGCTCAGGTTTGTCAATCGAGTTATCTACCATAACTACAACTGCTACCGTAATCTGGGATACCGTAATCCTTTTTCAGGGAGTTGATTCGACCGTCGCTGGAGACAAGTGCCTCGTGTTCTGTGACCAGGTTCCCGACAAGTTCACTCCTATCGACTACACTTATGCTGCTTGCTTCGGAAAGTTCGACGAAATGAAGATGTAAGTCAAAATACAGAATTCCTACAGTATCCGAATCAGGATAGTGTTGAGAATAATCTATAATTCATCTCAGGTGCTTCCGTTCGACCGTCGCTTCCAAGGCCAAGGCATACTTCCACAACTACTAATTTATTCACATTGTCTTTCATACTTCGGTCTATTGGTATTCAATATAACTATTCCTTCCATTATACGTGTATGCACCGATAAAAGTGGTCCATGCCAAACACTTTGTCTTATCATTACAAATTTTATTAATTTGGAATCTATTCACAAACAACTTTTCGTGCGGAATCAGGCTGATAACTTGTAACAAAAACAGATCAACAACAAAAAAGTGGAAATTAAACTATGCAATCTACTGAGGATCTAACCTATCATCAATCGCAGTGATATTGATTGGAAAGAAGTGGAAGGGGTACCGTAATTGGCTATCTTCCCGAGATCTCATGGATCTGCAGCAACTACCGGCTACATTTAGTGTTTCGCAGCAGCTGCGACAGCCTTTGCTGCAGCATCATCCAATCCATCAGCAGTGATCACAGAGAGACCCGACTCGCGAAGAAGACGACGACCCTCATCCACGTTTGTACCTTACAAATATTTGATTGATGAAACATATGGTGAGTCCCGAAACCATGACCAATTTCCCAATAAACAATATTGGTTTGTTCAATATGAAAACACCGAATCTCGGCAAATATGATAGTAGGCTATAATCATTGCGTGAGATAGAACACAAACCAATCTTTCCACTCATAACTCTGTTAACTGCACGCCTGTTTCTGCTCACAACAAACAGGGTCTGAAAGCGGATGTCTTTTTTTATTTTATTAATACCATGATCCAAAAAAGACCTCTCTTGGCCCAGGATTGAAACCTGGCGGAAGATTAGGCTCCGCTATTCTCAGTTCCGTAACAGAACCATATCTGTTCTCTGACGGTTCAGCCTTGGGCTCAATGCACTGGCAATAGTTAGATATGTTGTGGTCCAATCACACAAAATAGCATACCTGACTAACGCAACTCAAGTTCAGAAGTGAACAGGATAGAAAGAAAATAGCGCATAGACGGGTCATATCCACAAATTGTTAAAAAGGCATTTCCCTTTTGTCTTTCCTCTTACATCGGCGACGATATTATCTAGTCCGGAATTCGCAGAAAGGTCACAACTATAGCGAGTGCTTCTTATTCCTAGCAGACTTTCTCGCATCTCATCTATCTCAAGGGCAACTTATTTGTCTGCTGATTTTTATCTATCTTTTACCTCCATTTTCCTTCATGCTATCTTCGCACATTTGCAAATTATATTTTTAATGTTTTAATGCAATCACTGATGGGCCAAGTTCCGTTAGTTGGCAGGGGGCTCAGCAATTTTCGAAAATTTTCTGTTAGGGGGGGCCGCGAAAAACGTTTCGGACAACGAGAGGACTCCGCAAATTTTCGAATATTTCTTCTTGGGGGCCCCGCACTCAGATGATCAAGCGGGAATATAGCCCAGCAGTGAATGCAATTATACGACCCTCCGCCTTTCTAAAACTACATCCCCTGATTCACCTTCTAGCCTGACAACGACAGGAATGGTGGCGTTCTTGAATGCAGAGATTGCTCCTCGAGCGAATGTCGCGCAGTTGAGTATACCACAGAAGACGTTGACTAGCACGCATTTCACCTGCAAAATAACCTTGATTGCCAGTACAAGTGCAACTCTGTATCGTCCATTTTACGCTAAATGTAAAAATACAGAAAAAAATGTTTCAACAAAAACACTCACGTTGGCGTCCTGGGTTATGATCTCGAATGCCTTCATGATCTGAAATATTAATCCATCAATATAACTCGCAATACATCGTAATACAATTCCACTTGAAAACGAATCTGATTTAAATTGCTAATTTAATGGAAGCCATACATGGAGTGACCTATCAAAGATACAGTACCTGTTCATCACTGACAGATCCTCCGACATCGAGGAAATTGGCAGGTTCTCCCCCATTCAATTTGATCGCATCCATCGTTGCCATCGCAAGACCAGCGCCGTTCACTGACAAATACACAATTAATTTAATTTTAAGTAAAATAGATCTAAACAGTGGAGTTGACACTCTGACAATGAGAACAAAACAATTACCCATGCAGGCGATGTTTCCATCCATGCCAATGTAGTTGAGATTCAGCTTGTTTGCTGCCACCTCCCGAGGATCCTGTGAATTTCGAGTTTCAAGAGATGTTCACGATTTTTAGTTCTAAGAATATTTATGAAGCTCAGCATTAGGGATAGGGGACCAGACTGTCTCAGACACAATTGTATCCCAAAGTTTCGGACACAATTGTGTCCCATTCCCTCTCCTCTCCATCATTCGACGCGGTCGATTTGTACTGAATGAAAGGGAGAGAAAAGTTTTGGGACACAATTGTGTCCCAAATGTGAGAGATCATTCCTGTCCGAAAACTCAAAAGGAGTGCGGTGTTTTGGGACACAAAATGCCAATCCTACTCAGCATTCTTTGCTTGAAACATTAATAACTCTTTCACTATCTCAATTGAGTGCCGAGAACCAAGATGCAGTAAATAATTCGTTCACCTTATCCGAAGTGTCCTCCATCTCGAAGATTTCCTTCTGTCTGAAGGCGGCGTTATCGTCGAAATTCATCTTTGCATCCACACAAAACACTGAAATATCTTCGATATTCCATGTGAAATTTAATTTAATGATTTATTTTCATCGTAACCGAAATCGACCTGGATAAAATGGTGTGATGTGATGTTGATTCACGATCTCAATATTTCAGTCTTTTGTAATGAGAAGCGTTCATATTTACTCCATATTTTCAAGAACAACATCATCATTCAATGTTTCATGAGGTCACAGTGTGATCTATCAGCCACCGGAATAATAACACGTCTATTTCTCGTAAAATCTCAATGTTCAAAACATTATTATCTATCAGATAATAATGTATGAATTCACGCGACGCCTGTTGTGAAACTACGACAACAATACTGAGTTATCACACCATGAGGTTTCGTACAATGGAGTTTCGAGAAACCTTCACAAGGATACGAATAAGCCTTGAACTTGAAAAGTTTTTCATGTACAAATTGCATGCAACCATGCTCAGAGTATTTTATTTCTTTCAATAATGCTGATACCTCTTCCATCATCGGTCTCAACGAAAGGATTGATCTCCACTTGGGTCGCATCCACTTTCAGGAAGAGCTCGTATAGACGACGAATCTCGACTGCTGCCTGAAAAGATCATTCTCTATCACAAACAGGAATGAAAGCTTTGAAAGAAATAATGTTTTTAAATATTATTAAAAATACAAAACCTTCTCCTCGAGATCTCCCTTGAACTGAAGATTTCTCGCGATTCTTCTCGCCTGTTCGTCAGTCATTCCCTCACGGATGTTGATTGGCTCCTGAACAAATTGTGTACGATACACTCAACTCTGGGTTTCACCCGAGATACCGTAATCTCTTTAGCAAAATTCAATAAATTGATGACCTTGAAGATGAGTTCGGGTGAAACCTCTGCAGTGTGCTCGATATCGACACCGCCTGCGGGACTGGCCACCTGCAAGAGAATTACTATTTTTCTAATTATCAATTTGTAAAACATCATTTTATTCTAAAAAAAAATCATTCGTCTGCCAGACAAGTTCAGCTGAAAATGCAAAATATGGAAACGCTCAAGGGTGGCACAATCGACTATTACAGATTGATAAATTTTCTCACGATCCGTGCAGATATCATCAAACCAGCCAAAACTCGTTTGAACATAGCACATCGAGATCAAAGGCCCGCACAAGTACAACTTTCCACCCTCTAGAATAAGTCTAGCATTTATTATGATGTGAGAAACAGACTCGTGAGTAGTGCAATTCAGCTTCCGTGAGACATTGAACATCAAAACATGCTATCAGATCATTGAAAGAACAATCAGTCTACCCCCTCCCTATCTAAAACCTTCAGCAATATTTCATTCTTCATCGTCAGTTCCCGGAAATTGTGCACGTGACAAACAACATTTTGTCTCATCTGGCTATTCATTCCGACATTATCAGAAGGTACTCAACACTCTCATCTCTCACCCTCACTCCATTGTTGAGATATGCCTCGTCCTGAGCTCTACTTCTTCCTCCTTCCCTTCACAATAATCAGTCTCCTACTGTACTACCGTATGCTCCTAGCAGTTCCGTCGTTCAAATAAATTAAATATATGTAAATAATTAATTAAGATATTCTTGCGTCGTCATCACTCAACTTATTCTACATTCTTTTACCGAATGACCTGGAGTCTGGTGCGTCAATTGTTTGTAATGGCAGTAATAAAAAAACTCAGGCAATCTACGACATCTCCTATGTAATTGTGTACTTCATTATGGAGATTCCACAGGTTGCTAAAAACGAAAAAGTATCGTGAAAATAGTATGCTTCAGGATTGGCCTAATCTCTACGGATTTTTCTATGCGACTAATGGAACTATATTTCCGCAGTTTCATTATGCTCACCAATGGCAATGCTATCTAGCTCAGGTATCATTGCTAACTCATACTATTAGTATAATTGTAACTTGCAGTTCTATGGCGTGACTCTGATCTCTATTTCACGAATGCTTCTCGTATGTTATCCAGTAGCGAAATTGACTAAGATCGTAACAGCCATGTCCATGAGAAAAATCTTGGTAGTTCATGGCATACCCCCTCTTGCCTACGCATTGTTAGTAAATTGAGCCGCATACCTTCAGTGATATTCGATTTTAGATATGTCCTTTTATTTCAACAGTATCGCCGTTACGAGTATGATGCTAAAGCAGGAACAATGACTAGGATAGGAGATGCTTGGAGTATCGATGTGAGAAAGTAATTTGTAATTTAAAGAAACAAAACTATTGTAGTTCAATTCCGATGTGATGATAGTCACATCAACAGCGGGTGCTCTCATTTCAGCAGTCTGTTATATTCGCGTATTCGCATCGTTACGGAACAGGTTTTTTTTACTTATTCCTTAATTTTCACAAGAACTTATTCCTAAATTTTCACAATATCATTTCAAATATTTTAGACCATTTCGGTCGTGGAGTCGCGAGATTTCCGTAATAATTACCTCATTTGTCCTATTCATCTCACTATGCGGTATGAGCGTGTATTTCGTCATTAACAAATACTCACTTATTGCACAGAACGTGAGTTTCATGAATGCACTTTCAAATCAGACCGAGAAATCCAATTATCGCTCGATCTATCATAGTTTATGTATTCCAATTGAATGCTCCATAATAAGTATTCTAAATAATACGAGTCCTTCGTGCTCAAGAATCAAAAGAGAGGAAACTATTGTTACAGTGGGAAGTATTCTACGCAACGCGCAATCTTAATTACGTAGTATCATTCTCCATCTCTCTAATCAATCCTTGGTGCCTGATTATTACTAACCGTAAGCACATTGTGTACGTGAAAAATGGGCATTGCTATTACAACTATGCAAAAAGGAAAAAATCGCTTCATTATAAACAGTGATGAGCGTGAACCTCCAACTCCAGGTTTTCCGGGGGTACAAGAGGGGGATTTTGCGGGGGTGCAACAGTGAAAAATCGATATTTTTGGGGGGTACAGCCCAAAGTTGGAGGGGTCGCTCATCACTGATTATAAACTTATTTATAAATATAAAAAATCTTTTTTTTAGCTTCAATTCGTCGCGCAGTGATTGGAACTCATATTCGAGGTCTATTCACTGGTGTTCCCGTCTGTTCTCGATTCGTCGACTATTCCACGTCAGATGAAGCACCAGGACCGGTTACGCAGCCAATCACGAGAAGCACCACCGTATCCACTAGGAATAGTGCAAACCCCGTTTGACACAGCTACAGAGTCAGGCATTTCATATTGCGACATACGCCCAAACAGTGAATTCAGTGAATCAAATACGGTACCCTAACACAACTTTTTTTAGCTCAATGTGTGTTTATGTGACTCCTAATTTGTGTCTCCTAATTTTAACAATCCCTGCACTAATTTCCATTTGTTTTATTCCCGCTTCACATTAATAAAATAATAAAAATTTAAATAAATAATTAATTTAAAACTGACAACGACGGGTCCATTCGTTTCTCTGCACATGAGCACTGCGAGATATGTCTCCCTCTTGATAGTAACTCCTTCAGCGATCATTACCTAATACAATTGATTTGAAGTAAATTAAAATAGTGTAAGTAGTACCTTCTCCACAAGTACACCTTCCTTGGGGGTCTGCTTTGTGACCAATCGACGGCCGATCATTTCCTTCGTTGCGTAGAGAGCTTCCTCGGGCCTATAATGAGTTAATAAAGTTGATATTGCGATAGTATCGGTAACAGTCGCTGCCAGAAAACATTCAAATAACTGCTCGTCCAAATATTTACAACGCTGAAAATTTCGAGCATAGATCCTTTTTTAAAGGAATTATGCTAACATTTTAAATTAAAGTTAAGTTGATGCTTAAAAAATCTTCGACTATTAGTTGGAATAGGAATAGTACAATCATTCTATCTTTAAATTTCGCTAGGTTAATGAACAAGTGAACAAACTTGTAGCTGATATGGACTCCTCCGAGATCTTTCGGTCCTCCAATGAATCGTCCCTTTCCTCGACCACCAGCAAGAATCTGCGCCTTCACAACGTATTCGAACACATCTGAAAACATTTATTATTCCGAATTTTAAAAAAGGAAAAAATACAAAATGAAATTATTTGATAATAGAGAGGAAGAAAGTGTCCATAAAACTATAAATAATCGAAAGTTTCACTCACTGAAGTCCTTGAGCTTCTCCTCGGCCTCCTTCAAACTGGTCGCAGTCACGAACTTCTGCACGCTGCAGCCATTTCTGTCCAGAATACCCTGAACAACGTCACATTTAAAAGGTAAAAAAAACACACAAATGCAATAATGAGGAAACACCTGAAGTTTACACACAGGAAACCACGCTGAACGGTCAAAGAAAAATATTATACCTTGCTCTGATACTCCTGGAGGTTGAGCTGTCGCAGTTGAGTCTGAATTAGTGGGTATTGTCAAAGAAAATGTTAAAAATGTATGCGAAAGGTGACTTGTAAAGTATTAGAAGGAAAAATGAACTCACGACAATTTGAGCCCGACGATGGGAAGCGGCGACGCGACCAGCTGCTCTGCCCAACATTTCTGAAAGTTTTAGTTATCGAATAAAAAATGAAAATAAGTATTAAAATAAGAGAGAAGCAAAATGGGACGTAGCAATTCTAATCGGTAAGTTCAGTGAACTTTAAGTTCACACTAATTCAACTGGCGCCATACAAAGAATTTGGTGCTCTTTAGGCGAAGAAAGTTCACCCCAATAAAGCCGCCGGAAAGGGAACAAGAAAATGACTACCATACGGAAAATACGCAACCATTTCGGTGAAATTTAAAGAAACAAACGAAATTGCAAAAAAGCGAGAACTGCATAGGTGACCGGAATATGCAAAAGTGTGATGAATTTACCTACCGTAACAGACAGGATATAGTCGAGCAAGGATTGACTTTTCACTTTATTTTTTTGAAATTTTTAAAACCACAACACCGGTTGTCATAACACATGTTACAAATTAATAATGAATGATGCAAACAGGCACTTTGATCTGACACTTTTCAAGTAATTAAAAAACTATCTAAATCAAAATTATAGATAATGTAATTTTCATGTACAGACGCCCAGGAAAATGTGGTGTTAAAAAACAGATTTATCATACTTTATCAAAGTAAATGTGAAAAAATAATTTAATAAGTTTTTTTTCTAAGTGGTATGACGGCTCTTGTTATTCGATGGATCCGACAAGGAGTAGCTGCTCACGATAACCAAATCGGAGGGACGAATCTTATTGAGGATCCACATTTTCACAGAGTGTCGATAAGCAGGAATGAAGATGATGATTATTATTGCATCGACCGAAGGGAAGACCGTGCTGGTCATCGTGAGAATGTTGCCGAATGCCCCAAGAGCGATGCCTCAAACCCGAAGCCGTTGCAAAAAAAATGTCGAAATCGCAAACCAGTGAATAGAGGAAACATCCAGATAATGCATAGTGGAAAATACGAAAAGATGCACGGAATAAGAGTCTGAAAACACAAATATCCATGAGCGAATTGTTGTTAAACCTGAATGAGCAATGCACGGAACAGCATTCGCTGCTGAACTTTCTTTGCAGTAGAAACCTTCATGCTTCTGAAACGATCTTTACTCATAGTTTTTGTTTGGATATCTCACCTGAGTGCTTCGACGATGAATGCAGAGCAAATGACCATTACGCTCGCAGAGATTCCAAACATCGAAATGCAGATGAGGAACGTCACCTCAACAAATTCAATTGGTGCTCGTTTTGTGATAAAGTTCTAACAACAGTTGGCCAATCGTAGGTTTCCAGACCCGTTGTTTCATTCAGCCTCTGTAAACATGTCATTCGTACTCATGGAAATATGGTATCTCCTTATGTGGCTTTTACCGGCGTTATCTGTTTTCCCTTACCCTGAATTCGATAACCACGTATCCAACCGTAGGATCGCTCGTGTTTACGCCGTAAAGATTTACGTACGTCGAGCTATCCAGTGATCTGGAAAGATTATGATTCGAATTATCTGGTAGTTTTTCTTTAACGAACATACTGTACTCATTAGTGAGGCTGCTGAATGATATGCCCCAGAGGAGGAATGAAGCGTGGACAACCATGAATATTATTGCAGCTGCCAGCCAATGGCCAAGGCGCCAAGATGCCGTACATTCATGCAGTTTTCCTCTGCAAAAAGTATTCTTACATTTATTCCAATGAACAATCCTAACTGTACGATGACTCTGTATCGGTAGATGAAGTGAAATGCGAGAACGTTAAAGGTTTCGTAATAGGTCATGACATAGAACAGGCAGACGGCCTTACCGAGCGTCGCTGAAACTTTCTTCTGTATCTACGAAGCTGATCATGATGACTAACCGTTTTCAGTTTTTAGATCATTCGCATGCTTGGGAAAGAAGAAGAAACCATGCTCGGTTAGATGAACGATAGGAGATATCCATGAGTGAGAAAGGGAGCTGATCATGTCTCCCACTGCGAAACAGAGAAGAAGATAACGATAATTGTCCATTTGAATCGTCGTATTCGTTCTAATCGTTATTATTAGGATCATATTGGAGATGATTGACACTGGAAAACAATATGACTCTTCAGCATTTTATTGGTATTATTACTTGCAGCGGTTGATCGATAGAAGAATACATGGAATGGATCGCTGATAAAGAACCAATACGATGGAAGATCGGCCATCTCGCGATGTTCGATAACCAAAACTGCTTGATAACGAGGTATTTTCACTGCCAGCTGTACCGCCACGAAAACATCTTATTTATTATTACTCTTTCCACATGAAATGTCGACATGGCTGAATGATTTACGGTAGTAATCAGTGAAAAGTTCATGACTTTTCGTAGGTACGATTCCGCTCAATATTGATTGGTTTATTTCCATTCATCACGTCCTGTGCAATTATGTTAAACAAATGTCTCATAGCTTTCTTTTATCAATCTGTGATAAAAATATTTGGGAAATGTGAATGTGTTATGTTTAGCCCTCATTGTGAAATTATAAAACATAATGTGTTATTTGTGCGATTAGAACTTTCTGGGAGATGAAAGACTCCACTGCACAGGAGATGTTACGGTATTCTTGTTACTACTTTGTCTGATTTTCTTATCTCTTCCAAAAAGTGTTCTGAAATGACAAGAGCTTTTCAACCGGTCACACAACGGAAAAAATACCTGCAATTTCGCTTGACTGTCTTATTCAGAATCAGGTAAATGAATGGAGGTACACCTGAATCACACAGTTATAATTCTAAAGATTTACATTTAGAAATCTTACCATGTGATAATTGCCAGCTGACGTGCCCCATTTCTACCAGATACTCTGGTGTAGGAAAGAAGTTCATGTAGATGTACCTCAACGTTCTTTGATTGGTTGATTTGCTATCACTTTCCATACTCTAACGAAGCTGCGACGTTAAAGATGCAGATAAGAGAAGCTTGGATGAAAATCTGAAAACATAATCCATTATTGAATTTTTTCCCATTTTTATGCTTACCGGTCCATTAGTGGACATTCTTGCGCGCCCTGCCGCTGTGGACATCGCACCCTGCAATCGCAGGCTCTACTATCTAGTATCAGAGCTATCGGAGTTCACTTACGTGTTTTGTAATCAAAACAGCACATAACAAAATGTACAACAGAGCGGAAGTCATTACAATTAGAAGATTATTCACGGTATGAGGCCAGTTCACATACTAGAATGCAAATAAAAACTAAAGATCGTAGATACGCTTGAATTTACCACATCCTCCGGAACATCTCCAATGAAAGGGTCGTAGAACATTGCGTTAAACTCGGAATTCGTGAGGACAGGTGGAGTGAAGAAAGTGAAATAAAGAGTGTAGCAGGTAGCTAGAGCAATGAGGAAATTTGCCTGAGCCTGACATAGAAAAAATAACACTGAATCTCGACTCGAATGTTGCACCTCAAATCTGAAGCTCATGTTCATCAACTCAAACAATCGATACGTGACGAGCAGCAGACAGCCAATGCACGCGCCGCACCACATTCCTACAGTAGGCACACGATGACTCATCTCATAATCAATGCAAACTACCTAGTCCAATGCATCCAACCATCCATGTGAACCAAGGACGAGAGCAGAATACTGAACCTTCGATTAGAATGAAACCAAAACAGATCGAATTGCAAACAAGAGCGATTATATCGGCAACAGCGAGCCAAAGCATTATCTGAAATTGCAAAATTATGTTAAAATTCTTGTAATCTAGAAGTCTCGCGCGATAGCACGATTGCCGTCTCTCCATGTAGAGAGCGATTGCACATGGAATGTACACTATCTGAAATATGACGCAATTAATCAAACGCAGTACATTTACACATAATGTGATAAAAAGGCATGAGTGCGACTTGACTGTTCCGAGAATGTACACGAAATTGTGTACATGCATACCTCACAAATGGTTCCCCAGAAGATGGACCAGTAGCCAAAAAATGGTCGTGAGACGCCTCTGGTTATAGTCCATTCATCTCCTACTGGCAAGACACGACTGAAATTACACAACATAATTCTTGTTGATGGAAAGTAGCCAACCTGCAGTTGTATTGTGGGATGGAAGTCCAACTCCAAATCGGCAGCCATTGATTGACCATCGGCATTTCTTCCAGCAACAGAGATGAATTCATCAGAAATGGTTTTATTAAAATTTGATTATCATACACTATATGAATGGGAAAATGAATACAGAGGCACAAACGCGGACACTTCAGCACAACTATTGCCACTCAGAATGAATTTTAGAAAATGAACAAAACTAAACGAGTTACGATCTATAAGTAGTGCGGGTGAAACGTGTTAAAATTTCACACTCAAGTAAAGTACGTAAATGGAAATGATTTTATACTCGTTAAACTTCGAACACTTAGCTGAACAATGACAATGATAACGGTGATTTTGGAGTTAGTAGTCGATTGATGCACTGAATCGGAGACTAAAAATATAGCTTGATTAAGTCTCCTGGGAAGCGGAGATGAGTCTGGACAAAGTTATGATGATAATGATTTTTATCTTCTCGTAGAACAAGTTATAAGGAGCACGGTTCAATCTAGCATTAACACAATAACTATCTTTTGAGAGTAGGAACCGACGATATTATGCTTATTATTAACTGGAAATCACGCTACAAGTGTCATATCCTAACTTTTTAATCTGTGATAATGAATTAACAGGTCAGAATTTTTATCAATCTAATTATTCACAAAATTATGTACGTGCGGCAATAAACTATGGCTTATGAATCTGTTCTGATATTCCCTATGGGACCATTTATTTCTCATGTTCAGATAATATTCGATTAGTTAAAGATATCATCCTGCCCTTCATCGGTCCCATTCTCATCAGTTGCTACCTCCCTTGTGACTAGGAATGACAAATGAAGAGAAGACCTCTTCATTCTGCGCCATCTCTCGTCGGATGAGCCGATGAGAGAGAAAGTGGAATGAGAAGAGTAATCTCTTCATTTGCCACTCCCAATTCGACTCACTCGCTGCTCAGTGACAAAATTTGATCAAAATACTGCGTTAGCAAAGAAACCCGAATAGAATTGCAGTAAATCGTTCAAACCTTCGTTGAATGTATTTTGAAATGAATCCGATCGCAGCGAATTTGTTGACCCTAGAAATTCGTACCATGGCTCGGTTCCTGGGTTTACGAGCATCAGAACTTCTACTGTCATCGCACATCTGACAATCCACGTGGGGCCTATTATTTCTTGAAGCGTTCAACAATCAGTCATTATTTCTCTATTCTCAGTCAAACAGGCAGGTGAATACAGTATACTTGCGAGCCGCTCGTGGGCTTTTGCTGTGCACTCAAAATTCCTGAGCTTCCTGGTAAAATGACCTTTGCTGAAGTTATCAATGACATCGAGTTTGTCAATTATGGTAGGTTTAGCGCTCTACTAAGAAAAGTTGCAACATAAATTAGAGCTTCGCCTTCTGACAAGCATGAAATATGTATTCATTCCAGTCCTTGGTATGATTTTATGCAGTTTCCTTCTCTATTGTTTACTATTTCGCACTAAACAGGATCTGGGAACATACCGGTACCTTCAGGTATGACTCATGTGTTTGAGAAGTTGGAAAAATCGCTTTGCAGATAATCATGGTGATTGTCGATACCACGTACACTACAGGGAATATGTTCATTCGAGAGGTGAGTTGCACAAGAAGACAACTTTGCAAACCGAATGCAAACTGTGAAGAGTAAACCTTGAGTGAAGTCACAAGGCATTTTTTCATCGGTTGTGAAAGAAATCTACTCTATGCACGCTGCCAACACGTAGACTTTCAAATTCCAGAGAGTAATTTCTGCTGATGGTGTCTTTGGTATGTTTGGAACGACTCCGTATGTAAAAGACAAGGTAATTACGAAAATTTTTTGTGTGATTGTTCGAACATTGTTCGTCACGAACCGTATTTTCACAGTTTGTTCTGTGTGCGTACGTTGCATTGTATGCGATAACTTTTGTTCTTATTGACTACGGTTTTCTGTTTCGAATGTGGGCGATAAAATCGTGAGTTGTACTCGAAATGTCTCTGCAATTCGTCTCAGTCCTTGGCGAATTCGTCTTTTTTCTCATCCTTTCTTCATTTTTCTTCTCATCTTCGTGGCACTCCTTCAGGGCGTTACTTGGTGAGAACTTTATAGATCTTCCAATTATGATAAAACAAAATTGAAGGTTTGCTAATGTCTATTACCTCTACCTACCCACGGAATCGGGAAGAATCCGTTTACGGGAAGTTGCACTATTAGAGTATGGAATCGATACAATGACTCATGTCATGGTGATGGGTGATTACTATAATGTGCGAATACAGAGCAATGAAGTAAACAAACTTGTCGTTATCAGGAAGATTGGTCTCCGAGTGTATCGCATCTTGTTGGCGTTGGCTTATCATTCACTGTGATTGTATTCTGCTTCAGTTATATTGTCTATGCCACATCAACTATCATCTATCAACTAAAAGTTGCTAAACTTATTTCGAAAAACACAATTCGGCTACAACGACAACTGTTTGTAACTTTGTGCTTACAGGCAAGCCTTTTGTTCTAATCACACCGCTAAAGTATTGATATCAGACTATAATCCCGTTGATTTCCCTCTATTCTTCGTGTGGAATAATGATGGTCCTTCCTATCTTTCGAGTGAATTCTCAATGGATGGCCCATCTCACTCCTCTTCTCGTCTCCTTCTTCCTTCCATTGGATGCAATTGCAGTCATCTTCTCAATGACCGACTATCGTCGAGAAGTTTTCAGGCTAATTCGACTCTTTACTTGTCATAAACCAGCCTACGTCCAGAATGTCGACCGTAATTCAACCACTATGTTTTGAGCCATTTTAATGCATTTTATTTGACAGAATAAGAACAATTTCATGGTCAAGAACAATCGCAGCCGAAGCCTGTTGTTTTCGTACATTATTCGTTCTGTCAATGTTTCTGTCATGAATAGCTCGTATTTTTGCACGTTTAATAATCAATAAATGATAGACTATATAATTTTTCACGACTAATTGTAAGGTATCTTATGACTTGAAAATGATGTTCATCACTGAGTAGTGATGAGTGAATTCTTGGATAATTCGAATGTACACTGAGTTAATGATTCCTAGTAGCTTCTCTTCGTAACGTTTCGTGTTCTCCATTGAGAGAAAGTAGTAGTAAGGCTGATTTTGGAGGGGCTGATCTTCTTCTTCTTTCCGAAGAGATATCTGAACGATTTGGATATTTCTACCACACGTCACGAAAACTCCTACTTTGTATGTCTCTTGACGGTCTTGTTGAGAAGAAGATAAATGAAAGGAGGAACACCTAGAAATACTTTTGCTCATCAATTTTCGATCTCTTCTTTTACCATGTGATATCTGCCAACTGAGATGTCCCAACTCAATTAAAATTTGTGGTGTCGGAAAGAAATTCATGTAGATGTATCTCAAAGTCATTCTCATTTTATCATCTTCATTTTCGATTGCTAGCTTACTCTAGAGAAGCGGCGACATTAAACACACAGATTAGTGATGCTTGGACGAAAATCTAAAAGACATTTGAAGAGTGCTACCGTAACCATGAACTAGGCAGCATTCAGTGAATCAAAAATACGCCATCGACTTTTGTGTCACTCTGATTTCGTTCTATATTCCCACCGGTGCATTAGCCGACATTCTTGCCCGTCCGGCCTCTGATGACATCGCGCCCTTTAAATACAGTAGTATTTTACGTAAGAACAAAATAATGAGAAACGAAAACATTCAGTTGACCAATCACCTGTTTGGTCAGAAGTACAACGATCAAGAAGATATAGAGCGAAGCGGAGGTCATGACGATCAATAGATTATTCGCAGTGTGAGGCCAATTGACATACTGCAAGAATGTTGCGGAAGGTAAAGGACACAGGGAGAGGCTGTCTACCACTTGAGTCGGTACATCTCCGATGAAGGGATCGTAGAACATGGCATTGTACTCGGAATTCATCAGAATTGGAGGAGTAAGAAATGCGAAATACAGAGCATAACAAGAAGCGAAGACGATCAGAACGTTAGTTCGAGACTAAAAGCGAACTTCGAATTTATGTTTCGCAATTTCACACCTCGAATCGCTTGCTCATATTCATCAGTTCGAAGATTCGATAAGTAACCAGCAGAAGGCATCCAATGCACGCACCACACCACATTCCTACAGTAGGCACACCATGAAGGCACAATCGATAATTCTTCCGTACCTAATCCCACGCAACCAACGATCCATACGCTCCACGGTCGAGAGCAGAACACTGTTCCGTCTATCATAAACAAACCGAATCCTATAGAATTGCATAGAATCGCGATGATATCTATAATTGCTAGCCAGAGCATAATCTGAACGAATTTATGTTTGTATTTTATTTTCCGAACTGTGGGTACTCTGTAACAAGCATGTTTTCGTTCCATGAATAACGCGTAGATGCACGGAACGTAGAATATCTAAAAATTGTGATCATATTGGGAACAAGACACAGGAACAGGTTTAGGAGTAAAAAATTAATCGAACCTCGCAGGTAACACCCCACAACACGGACCAATATCCGAGATACGGATGTGGATGTCCTTTCAATTCTGTCCATTCAATACCGACTGGACGCACTCGACTGAAATGGACACCCATTGTTTTAGAAAGACCATCATTGGGGGACAGGGAAGTGAAGTACCTGCAATTATACTCCGGCATGCTCGACCATTTCCATATCGGCAGCCACTGTGGTACTGCTGGCACTTCTTCGCCCGTCGTTGGAGCGAACGACATCTTTATTCAAGGAAAATTAACAGATTACTCGCAAAATGTTGAGCATTTTCTAAACAAATGAGTAAAGGAACAGCGAAACGATGGAACAGTTTTCATATCAAACGGCACGTGGAAAAAGTGATCACATCGGGCAAGAACCTCGTTAGAGCCAATTCTTCAAGTAAACTCGTACTAACTGCAGTACAAATCCTGGTCAGAAGATCGCAAATCTAAACAGATCAAAACAAGCCCGAAATGGCATCGTATACTAGAGGGGAATCGCCAGTGGATTATGGATGAGAGTGGACGAGAGTGAATAGAAGATAGAAGGATACTATTACGATGACGCAGATGAGTGAAAACAATTCAGATGAATGGAAGGAAGATAAGCATTGTCCGCTACTCTATCATGATTGAACAACAATGTAAAGGGGGATACTATATAATTTCAGATGATATTTCATCGTTGTGATAAAAAGTATCTCTAGCACTGCATTGCTCAGACCCCCCCCCCCTATGACAACAACAATACGAAACACAATGTATCCTTCCGGTAAAAAGTGCGATGTGTAATTGCAAAAAAAAGAGAGCAGACCGATTCCTCAGGAAGAAGGGCGTTGTTATTCCAACTCTTGTGACGGTTGTTATTTCGTGTTTTTGGTATGCATCGTTCAAGAATAAACAAGAAGATTCATGCAAAAACTGCAGAACACGCGACATCAATAAGTAAAAATCGGAGGCGAATGACGGAGATTGTTGAAAAATTAATGTCCAGAAGATCATAAATCGAATTTCTATGCGGTTTTCACAGGAATGAAATACCGTACAGCGGTAAGAGATATGCTTTCACAATGACTTTTCGATCGGAATACCATCTTCTGAGGTAAGCGGAGATAAAGTGGGACAATAGTACAGCTTGGACAACAACACGATAAGGCGAGTGTAGAAAGGCTGGGAAAGGCAATCTATTCTGTGTTCTTTCCATGTATTTTCATCGAAAGCAAGTTGTAGATCGGTGATAGGTGTCTACAACTATCACCGACCATAGTCTACATCCATAATACCAGAAATTCTCAAGAATTTGAGTGCACTCGCTTTGCGTGAGCACAAAATAATCATTCAGAACATTTCTCATTGTCGCTTATAATATGACAATTTCTGTTCAGCAATCTCGATAATAACAGAATGTCACTGAAAAAATACATAGAAGATATCTACAATCAACTCGAAAAAGTACCTGCTCTTTGGGTATGGGTTTTCATGATGCCTTTGCAAAAGCAACTCAGTATACGTGCAAATAACGTGCAATGGAAAATTCATGATAATTAAGTTTGCTCGTGCAATAAATCGAGAGCGAGAACACTCTTGTCATGTGTTCTTGATTAAGATTCGTTAAAACGTCACATCCGGCTCAATGGAGTGAGTATTACATCTCCTACGCAGTGCTCTCTGCCCAAAGCTATTATCAGGTCCAAATCTTAAAACTGTAACGCATAACTCGATCGCGTGCTCTCTTAACGTACTCAAACAACAACTCAAAAACGTAATAAAAATTCTACATTTTGGCTATAGCTACGGAAGATTTCGTCCTCGATCTTCCAAAGATTGGAAAAAGCAGAATTTAAAAAAAAGAAAAATTCGAAAAAAAAGCGGTAGTAGGTAATATAATTTGCATTCACTCGTTTCAGAACTTTTTGCTGTGGTTGGAGTGTACCGATCAACCAACGGGACTGTCAGATGTATAGCGAAAGTTCTTGTTCAGTCAATTTAAAGTCTGTAAGCATAAATATCTCAAAATTAAATTCATATCAAGTCCGACTGACAGATTATACTCATAAACACAGAGAACGTCTTTTCACTACACATTCTGTGTGGGTTCACACGTTCGATGAACTGTTTGACGGTTTGTTATTTTGTATTTAGCCCCCGCCTCGTTTACTCTCTCGACAAATCCATTACGCGCCTTTATTTGTTCAAATGAACCAATGAGTAACGAGAAATGTATACTCCAATCAACTAGATAAGATTAAAGATGAATGCGAATGACAAGTTTGATGTGGAACACGATTGAGATGCTGCAATTCGAGTGAAAATGGCGAAGACACAAAATATCATGGGTTTAGACAAAATTGTAGAGAATGACGGTCATGATGAATGAGATGAGAGCTGAGATGGGGAAGCAGAGGAGCCATACGATCACAATCTGCAACAATTATAATTATATTATTCTGCAGTAATTGTTGCCCGATGCAAAAAATTTAATCCAGATCAAGAAGCACCATAAATATTAAAAAAAACGTACCTTTCCGAAGACCTTCCAATCGACTCCTTCGTGTGTCGACTTGGTCATTCCAACGAATAGCACGGCTCCCACTGCACAATGAGTGGAAGAGACGGGAAGGCCTGCAAGTATCATATTCACAAAGTAAATGGGGTTCGGAAGTTCTTGTTTTGCAGTATAAAATAAAGGGTAATAAAATTGTGGTATCACCTAGCTTCGCACAGAACAGAACCGCGAAAGCTGTTCCAAGTTCGACTGTAAATCCAGATGGAGCAGAAAGCTGAATTCCAAAATGTTGAATGGATTTGTCGGTATAATCGATGGTATTCATCTCCTGACCTCCGTTGTAGATAATCTCCTTGGCGATTAATTTCATCGTTCGATGTCCGAGCGTCACGAAACCGACGATCATCGTGCCAGCTCCGAATAGGAGAAGATATTACATGTCCGAACGAGTGGATGCATCCGTGAGCGCCCATCCTGTCTTGTACGTCAACCTGTGCGAAACTCATGTTTTCCTATCGATCCTCACTTCCAACTACTGCTCTCGACTCACCAAATGGCAACAAGAGGGCCGACAGTATTCGCGGTGTCATTGGCACCGTGCGAGAAGGAGAGCAAAGAAGCAGACACCATCTGCACCGCATTGAATACCTGAGAATGATGATTGGACTAAACTAGACCAGAAATTACACAAAGATTGCTTTTTCTGTGCAGATATTTTTTTGGTCTACAATTTAGATTTCCTGAGTTAAAATGTACTAGCAGTCAGTTCGGCATAAGTGTTTTTCATAGTGAGGGAGATGAAGTGATAGGGAGAGGTACGAGACGGTGAGGAAACGATCACCGAATCACCATACGATCACCATACGATAAGTGGAGATTCATCGTCAAAATATAACTCGACTCTCAAACATGCCGCTTATTCACTTGAACTACCTTTACTAGCCCGAAAGCGAAAAATCGCTTCATTTGCGGGATGGAATACCTTTTTGTCTATTTGTGGGTGAGAAACAAAGAGAAATAGGGTAGGGAAGAGATAAGCTCGACAGTCGCGGGGATCAGCTATAAATAAATCGGTTCTACCAGAATTAGCACGATCATCTTAATTGTTTGCCATGAATAGCACGCTCCTCTTGATAATTTTAGAAACCAGAATTGTAAATTTCCGAGCGCTAAACTTTCTGGTTCTGCTCCGCCATGGGTGAAGAACATTTGCGGTTAAGAGAGCACGCGATCGAGATATGCGTTACAGTTTTAAAATTTGGACCTGATAATAGATTTGAGCACTGCGTAGGAGATGTAATACTAACTCTATTGAGCCGGTGACGTTTTAACAAATCTAGATCAAAGCTTGACAAGAGTGTTTTCGCTCTCGATTAATTATTATGAATTTTCCATTGCACGTTATCTACACGTTTACTGAGTTGCTTTTGCAAAGGCATCATGAAAACCCCAGCCCAAAGAGCAGGTACTTTTTCGAGTTGATTGTAGATATATCTTCTATGTATTTTTTCAGTGACATTCAGTTATTATCGAGATTGCTGCACAGAAATTGTCATATTATAAGCGACAGTGAGAAATGTTCTGAATGATTATTTTGTCTTTCCTAGGCTCAAACTAAGTATAAATATATTTTTTCCTCAAGCGAAGTGAAAAAGGCAATTGAATTTATTTTTATAATTAATCAGAATATATAAATTAACATAAAAATGTTTGAAAAATTAAAAAATAAAAATTACTGAAAATTCAGAAAATTCAAAATATTAAATCTGACCTAGCTCAAATTCAAATTTTCGCTCGTGGCATACTGTAGGAGGGCGTTTCAGTGGTATACTGTAGTTTCACGCCTCTAATTTTTATAATTAACAAGGGAAGGGCATAAGTGGTCCGATCTCTCGAGCTAAACTGTTGTTGCCAAGTGAAAGGTACCCCATAGGGACGTCCAAAACCGCTTTGAGCGGATTGGATATAGGTCTCCTAAGAACCGAAAATCGATATTCAAATTTACATGCTTTTGCATGGGAAAATTTCAAGCGCGAAACGCGCACTCCTCTACCATTCGTAGGGAAAGAAGAGCATGACCCCTCATGGTGTAGTGGATAGCGCGTCAGCTATATATTTTGATGGTTGTTGGATCGAAACCTTTTGCTGCAAATTATTTTTGCTGTATTATAAATGTATTTTTGAGTTGTTTCAGTACAGTTTTGTTACTCATTTTATGAATTTGCTCTCTTGCTGAGCATAAAAGTTTATCTTTATTCCGTTTATTTTTTGGTAGTTGTACGAGGCCGTTTGCGAATAAAATCGAGCAAATTTGACCGCTTTCAGCAAAGGAAAAAGATGAGCTCTGAGTAAACATCAGATTCCGAGTTTGTTTGAAGTGCTAATAAGAATGGGGGTTATGTGTCGTGGTCTGAAAATCTATTGAAACGACAAACAAATAAAGGGAATAAAATTTTACCTTTATGCTCAGCAAGAGAGCAAATTCATAAAATGAGTAACAAAACGGTACTAAAACAACTCAAAAATACATTTATAATACAGCAAAAAAATTCTGCAGCAAAAGGTTTCGATCCAACAACCTTCAAAATAATTTGCGGTCTCGCTATCCACTACACCACGAGGGGTCATGCTTTTCCTTCCCTACGAATGGTAGAGGAGTGCGCGTTTCGCGATTGAAATTTTCCCATGCAAAAGCATGTAAATTTGAATATCGATTTTCGGTTCTTAGGAGACCTATATCCAATCCGCTCAAAGCGGTTTTGGACGTCCCTATGGGGTACCTTTCACTTGGCAACAACAGTTTAGCTCGAGAGATCGGACCACTTATGCCCTTCCCTTGTAAG
>LS488867.1:262899-322541 GCA_900490705.1 Pristionchus arcanus | reverse complement strand
CGAATGCTCGTCGCAGCGAAGGGAAGAGCAGCGAGAGGGCTCTGCAATGTATGTATATAGATACCGTAATCATGCAGATTAAGACACCTTCTCATTGAAAAATCACCACACTCCGGATACTAGGGTTCTAAGTTCGAGATCACAACTCTCGAACCATTGCGAGAGTATAGCAAGGATGCGAAACTCTCGTAGTCCCTTCCCATAGGAGACGGTGAGAGCGTGGGAAAACGAGAGAGCACATTCCTATGCACTGTCTTTACTCTCTCGCTCTCTCTCTCAACCCCATGATCTCTCGTGATCTCTAGGCAAGGTAAGGGGTCAGTGCGAGACTCTCAATCTCGGTCTCGAACTTGCAACCTTACCGGACACTCAACTAGAAAAGGGATTCTGATCTCCATACTGTTTGGATACTGTTATGGTTAATATGTGCCGTTACCTCATAGTGCAAATAATAGCTGCTATGCACCTAATGATGCTGATCAAGCGAATGCATTTTAAAGATGGTACTCGCTGAATAACAAATGTAAGGAAGATAGGGTAATATAAATTCAGTGGGCACCAAAGAAAGACAATCAAAATATAGAACTTATATTACAGGAAACGAAATGAACGATGATACAATAAATATGGAATGCTTATAACAATCGAAACTACTGGAATTAGGGAATGCCTTATTTATGCACTTTATTCTCATCTCAATACGCTTCCAAGTAAGCTTCTTTATTTCGTCTTACCTTCTTGGGCCGAGCGCGATCTTTCGTTCTCCTCTCCTCTTCAGGAATCTCCTCATCGAAGGGATGGAAGAAGGAGGGGAGGCTAGGGGAGACGGAAGACCATCTCTGAGACATTTTCGATTACGATAGCAACAACCAACAATAAAATATCGTGTTTCAATTGGATAGTCATCAGAGTGCAAAATTCAAAAGTAACAAATACATCTGAATTTTAGATGATCCCCTTTGAATTTATATATGATACAAAAGTTGCTCACGAAACAACCATTCTCAAATTCAATACGATCATCGCTCACGATACAAAAATTCAGTGGGAACTATAATAGTGAAGATCAAAATAAATTTCACTACACTAACCAGGCGGATAAATTTTTAAAGATGGTACGCACTGAATTTCAATGAAAAAAATAACAGAAAGAGGCTCGAGAAACGTAAATTCTGTGGGCACCAAAAAGAGATACGCAACAAACGAACGTTGAAATACGCAATTACTCTAGCATAATAGGGATAATAATTGAAACTACTCGAGTTGAGGAAGGCTTTTTTCTACAGACTCAGAATTACTTTATGCTCTATATGTTTCCTATCAGCTTCGTTATCTTTCTTACCTGCTTGAGACGAGCGCGATCGCCCGTTCTTCTATCCTCATCACTCATCTCTTTATCGGAGGAAAGGGAGCGAAGGAGGGGAGAGGAGGGGGAGGCGGAAGATCATCACTGAAACTTTTACGATAGCAGCAACAAACAATAAAAATTATGTTATGAGAAAATTATGAGTAGAATTCAACAGTTACAATGACCATGTGATCTGAATTTTAGATGATCCCCACTGAATTTCAATACAAAATTATTGACTCAATATAAATTCAGCGGAAACCATGATTAAGAACCAACACTAATCAGAACAATGATTTCTACAAAAAAGGAATCCACTGAATTTCAACACAAATGTTTCTCACGAAACAAAAAAAAATGCCATGATAGTGATTTTCAAATTTAATTTCACAAATACACTGACCAAGCTAATTGTAATGAATCCTTGAAGAAGGTACCCACTGAATAGCAAATGCAAAGAAGCACGCAGAATAAATTCAGTTGGCACCAAATAAATACAATCAAAACTGAGAACTTCTATCACGGGAAACGAAATGATACAATTAATATTGAATGCTTACAAGAATGAAAATAGTAGAATCAGTGAAAAACGCTTTTTAGGCACAGGGTCAATTTATGCGCTTCCAAATAAGCTTCTTTATCCCCTCTTACCTGCTTGGGTCGAGCTTGATTGCCCGTTCTTCTCTTCTCTTCAGGAATCTCCTCATCGAATTGAAGGAAGGAAGAGAAGGAGGGAGGAAGATGGAAGAGGAAATTAGGCAGCTACCGCAGTCGGCAGCAGGCGTGCCCATGAGACACTGAAAAGCAAGAATTTAATACCATCATCGCATTGTAACAGTACCTCGCATGCCTACCTCTAAGCCCCTTCCCAGTTGCTTACGAGTTACGCGGCCACTCTCACCGTGCGGCCTTTTTTTACCAACCGGGGCTCAAACATATATTCTTGCGGTGAGAGGGATAAACACGTGAATTGTGTAGCGTTCATATGGCTTTCAATGATAACAGACGGCTGATTGCCAGCCCGGTTGGCACGAAAATATATGGAGCAGAACTTCGGGGTAGGATGCTTACCATAGCCCACGTCCATCTTTCCTTTCTTCGTCCTCTAGCCGTCGTTGCGCCGCCGGCCCGTGCAGCTCCATCTCTCCTCAATGCGTTAAATTAGCATATTTTCAACCCAGGAATACCCGTTAGACTAAAAGAGGCGCGGGCGGGCTTCCACACGAGCTTTCACGGCTATGGCTCGTGACCAGCACAAGTTCCACTCGCAGAGCGAGCAGTTTCCCTGAGAAACGGGAAACCGCCCAGCCAGAAACCCCACCCATATTACGTGGACTTGAGACAGGGGCCGCGACTTAGACATCCTGAGCCTCCTCATAAGAGGTGAAAGAGCGCGCGGACTGCCCGCCCGGGCCTAGAAGCAACTAGGGGTGGGGGAGGGGCGCAATAAACTGGCCTTTTTATATAGAAGAGACGGCCGGGCAGCTCTCTTCGCAGATGCCGTGGCTGGCGCGCTCGCTGGCTGGCTACCCCTGTAATATTGAATTGTGTAAGGAAGACGGGCAGGAGAGGGGAAGGAAGGGTCAATAACAGAGACGAGCACGTGAAAAGGAAAAAGGAATGTGAAACATGGAAATAGCAGGAGAATATTTTAAAAGAAAAGGAGTGAAGCACGAGTAGAAAAGTAGAAATGTGCGGCAGAAACGGGAGTCAGAATGGTCAAAACGGAGATTTTATTTCGAAATTAAGTTTTTTTTGCTCATAAGACACGCATCACGCTCTAGGAACGATTTTCAGGCGCAATGGAATCGACAAACCTGAGCAAAATCCAAGAAAATCGGCAAGTGCGGCGAAATTAGCACACTTTCGAAAATACGAAACAGAGGCGACCGCGAACGAATGGGGCGCACAAATTCGATGAATTTGCCGCTAAATGCGAGAGCAAGTGATTTCTAGTTAAATAGAATGAGGTAGGGGCGAAAGAGAAGCGAAAGGAAGCTAGAAACAGACGGTAATGTTGGTGAGCGAGTGCGAGATTTCGCCTGAAACGGCGCCCTCGCCCACTCACTCCCCAGTAGACATTTACCCAAATAATGCATCTATATACGCGTACAGCATTAGACGGAAGTGCAAGGCAGCCAGCGAGTGGTCAAGCATGTCGAAAAAACGGTACGGTAATCACGCCTCGCGGCGAGGATGTGCACAACCAACAGCAGAGGATACCAGAAGCTTCGTCTGGGGACGGTAGCGCAAATGCAGTGACAGCAAAAGACAAAGCGCCCTCAGACGGACGTCGAGATAAAGGGAACAACGGGAAGGCATTCAGAACGAAGAGAGAAGCGCGGCAAACGATTGATCAAAACACGCATGGAAGTGAGTCGGAAGGTAGACTGAGATGGGAAGAGGGTAGGTGAGATAGTAGGTAGATCAAAGAGACGACACGTCTGAGCTTCCGTCTCCCTGCCTCGTGCGATCAATACCAGTCGATCGATACTGCTTGCTTGCTTGGTTGTTTGATCTCTGGACCAAGCTAGAATGTAGTGACGGATGGGGGGACAGAAAACAAGGTTATTAGCAATGAATCAACGATTTCCACTGAATTGATCACTTCCAGGGGCTCAATCCTACGCAACTGCCGCCTCTAGTGTGGAAAAGAGGGGAGAGGCTATTATGATTGAGGGAAAGGGCCCACCGGAAGTACTGGCAGATCACAACGCATCAATAGGTTATCTCCGGCTCATTACGGTGGAGCATCGATACCCAAGGCAACTGCATCAAATTCTTTATGCCAAAACATCAATCAATCGTTTGACTACATAACAACACTTTCATTCTAGATATACAAACGAATTTTGAACAAACAATGGAAGAACATTGAAACTGAGTACAGATAAGACTAGATCACGGGGAATGATCAATCGGAAAAGATTACGGTAAGCAATGCTTAAGAAAGAAGTAAATGACTAGTGAGAAAACAAGCACAAGTATATACTCCACAAATACAAAACACAATCAGACCAGGTTATCAGCACTTGATTAGCTTACAATCCCTGCGTACTTCATACAGTATATTAAGAAATGAAGAGGGGATAATGCTGGTATTAGTACCGTGATCAAGGTTGATACAATAATGAAAGTAAGTTTATATCACTTACATTTAGACTAACTGCTAAACCGACGTTACATGAGACTTGTGGGAACAATCAAGTATCTATCATCCCCCATTTTCTAAGCACAATGAACTATTAGGAAAGATAAGTTGCTACCGATCGATCAGGATAGATTCAACATGGGATAGATGAGGGTAGGCACTGACTGATTAGGGATGAGGGTACGGTAGACGACTCGGTCATTCATGCCCTTCCTTATAACAAACAAACAATGTGAGAACACAGCCTTCTAACATATCTAATCAACATCATACTTATAAATTGGAAAGGGTACGAACGGGTGTGAAAGGGAAAACACTGTCCAGTTCACTATGGATGCAATGGACAATTCGGTCCCGAAACAATAAAGGTATGGTAGGTCTAATGGTACGGATTGGGCACAATGTACTATCGATTCATTCGGGACGTTGCAATACGGGGGTACGGTAACTGAGGGTACGGTAGATGACGTCACTCATACCTTTGTTTTTCGCATGGCATCCAGCGGCACCGTGCTCCGTCCAATCTTTGCAATCTCCTTCAGTTTCTCGTCGATTTGATAGCGTAACTGGGCCTGAATCAGGATTATAATTGAGTTATCAAGTTTAGCCCACCATGGCCTTGTCTATTCCATCTAATGCTCATTTAACAGTGCAGAATGCCCCATTTATCGCCCGCACACAATTTCGTGGCAAAAGAACGCCTGAATCAAGGCCATTATCTATTTACAGTTTCATCGAATTTACGGCCGTTTCAATATTCCTATCCTCGGACAATGAACGATCACCCCAAGACTTATTTTGCGCAATAAAAATATCACTGCAACCCCAATCTGCCTATTCCCAACATCATCCTCGTCCCTATGCCATCTCCTGCCAGTATTTATTGATTCAATAGACTTTAGTCAAAGAAATGTATACGTTTCACATATGAAACTAGGTCAACACGAAATAAAGGCGCTGCGCGGAATCGAATAATATTGTCTCTATTGTTTTGAATCTATAGAGCAATACCACCATCCACGCTCATTATCAAGAGTATAGATGCATAAATGTTCGAGCGTCGCTGCCTTGATTTACCTGCCCACACTAGCAAGTAATTAACCAATTCCAGTGAATTGCACGCTTCTATCCTTCACAGCTCACATTCAGGTCTCCCGCTTGGGAGAGAGGGGACAGCGGCAAGGTCGGTCTAACAACTTGATATAACAGGGGACTCAAAAAAAGGCCTCAGGGATCAAATCGAAAAAATATAAGAAGATCTATGAAGGGGATAAAAGAAGGTGCTCTGGACTAGCGAGGACTCACTTTGTCGCTAGGGCTTCTCCTCCTCGCCTGTTTTCTTCTTGAACAGTCGCTTGCACAGAGCTCGCTTCCGATCATGATCCTCCGCTCGAGAACTCATTCTATCACCGAAAAAATATGATTAAATCGCGATGAATTCGAGGAAACAAGCAAGAAGTAAAATGAAAACGAAATCGATGAGTACCGTAATAAAAAAAATGCGAATAGTGAGACTATCATGAAATGATTATATTTTCTCGTTAAAATTTTTACACGACATTTCAAGGCGCGATTTACAGGTTGATGAAAACTCACACTACAGGTGGTGTCAGTATATGTCACACACAAAATGAAGGGAATGTTTGTTTTTCAAATTGTTGCAATTTTTAATTGGCGGGCAGTGGTTCAGCAGGATGACGCGCAGCTGAGTATCCAAGTCGCGGTCGTCAACAGAGCCGTGGTCTGTTTTTAGTCTTGCTGAGTACGGTGGTTGTTTGTTATTGATTACCAATCAGCCAACCAGGAAAAAGTGGGCGGAGTCTTGCTTTTGCATGGACCCCAGATGCCTTGTTTTGTGGAAATAATTAAGTAAATTATATAAGTGGATCTAACCTAGCCATTATTTAATTGGACCTTTGAGCTACTTTCTTCTATGACTAATGGGCTAGAAGACGAACAGACGGTGGAATAGAAAAGAATTGAACTGGACTGAACTTCATTGAAGACATTCTGATTGAATCTAAAGTACTCGTCATATCTCTTCATCGCATCATCATCATTATTTTCCTCCACCAATGTATTTTCAATTGATTTCCACAGATTAGTAGAGCGCTTTTAATCTGAGCAGTGGGTCCTCTCTTATGACCGCAGTATGAAGGTTTGACTCGAAAATCATGAAGGATGTCCGATCCATGCTGAATTTTTTGGAGAAGGTCATAGTAATATACTGTTTATTTTCTGATTATTACAATATTGAATGGCACAAAGTATGAATAACAATGAATGGATGAGTCACAATATTTCAAGATGTTCAAGTAATAAAGAATTCTATTGTAGATACGATAATAATGAATTAATCACGCCTTTGACGCTTATTTGAAGTATTCGAATCATGATGGTTCATGCGGGATCTCTTTCTCGAAGAGGACTTCTTCTGACTGCATCTGTCGATGGCAGGAATATCCACTGCCTCGATCACTTCTTCAACCAGTGAGACGATAGTTGATTTGCAACGGCAGAAGGGGCAGTCGATTGGAAGGTTGGCTGGAAAAGCGAATTGAATGCGATATCGAATTTATGAAATTATCTTTTAAAAACAGACTATTTTTCGGAGAAATGAAAATGCTTACCTCTGAGGTTATCCTCATCCAATTGAAGAACACAACAACTGCAGATGGAATGGCCACAAGCAGAAAAGAAGACTCTCTCGTAGGGTTGATCGACCTAGAAATATCGAATATTAGTAAAGAAGCAATGGTAAAGAATTCGAATAGACAAGTTCATTTTGTTTTGCAGGAACCGTTTGAGATGGAAAAAATAGAGATGACTTACCAGACAAACTCCGCACTCCCTTCGTCTATCTTCATCTCCAATAATCGAAACGAAAGTGGTCGGTACCGCGCATTCCGGGCACGTCTTGGATTCTGAAATTGCCATGGTCAGGAGAGTAGTGTGTACGTTTCGTGTTCTGAAGTCAGGGAAGTTGTTGAGTTTTATTTTTATACTCAGCATATCAGGATCACAAACCAAGAATGAAAAGAGTCAAAAAAATAGAATTGCTTATCACTAGTGCAGAGTGCAATCATAGAATTTATTTTCCAATTATTATTTGTCTTACCATGAGCACACTTTCTGCACACAGCATGGCCACAAGCAGTTGCTGCGACTCGTTGACGGGGCGATTCAATTCTGCAGCTGATGCAGCAGTGGGTAACACGGTCGCCACGATTGACGCTGAAAGGAGGATGGAGTTAGACAAATGAGAAGTTAATTTTACAATTCTTTCAAAAAAAAAATAATGTAAATCTGGCGGTGATTCGTGAAATCGGAAATCATTGATAGAAATATAATGAACATGCGACAAACCTTTCTTCTCCCAATTTGAGCACGGATTCGATATAATCCTTCGTCTCCATAGGAATCTGGGCAGGCGAAGAGACAGTAGAGCACGACATCGGAGAAGTAAATCGAGAGACGAATAATATGGAGGGGATATTATAGCATATATATACCGAGTGGTTGTATCCAAGATCGGAAAGCACTGTATATTTCCCTGTCTGGGTGGGGCGAGAGGTAGTTACAACTTTGACTTGAATCCAGACTTGTACCCTCTGGCTGTGCCTGGGAGAGGAAGGAATGGAGATTTACGAGGGATGAGATAGTAAAGTTTGATTGAATGATCAAAAACGATTCAAAGATCAAATTGTATGTCACTCAATTCATAAGATCATCAAAAATAGAAAGCTATTTTCAAAGAAATATTTGATCGATATGTTTCACCCCTTATCTAAATCTAATCTTAATTATTTAATAGTAATGATAATCAGTATTGCTGGACACTCTGTGGAAAATCATTACAAATATTCTAGCCCTGGCAATTAGAGGCGTCTCTTCATTCCACTTGTTCTCTCGTCACTCTGACCGGCGAGCGAGCACTTGGAATGAGGAGAACAATTCTTCACTCCCTACTAGCAATATGACAAGTGTTGTTGTGGCATTGTTTATAATAGCTTTATGATCCTGTACAATGTGACAGATAACAATTGAACTTCTCAAGTGATCAGTTTTCAAACTCAAGAGTAAACTTCGAGCATGATCTTCGGCAGCCACGGCCCCTGCAGATCGAGTGCCGTCAATAGCAAGTAGCAGTCCTGCAAATATGTTGTTTTGAAAGGGTTACGGCAGTTAGTAAATATCGGCTATCAAATAGAGACTCAAATAGAGGAGAGCCTATCTGACCTTGTATTTCTGCACAACTCTCTGCTGCCATGTGAGAATGGAGAGCATCTGAGTGAAGGCTGGGGGTCCCTCAAATGTTACTATTGCGGTTCAGAATGAGCTAGTTTAGGAATAATTTAAAATATTTACTCCAAATAATCTTACCTTTGTTGGTCCCCGGCGAGCGAGAACGTAGGACATGAGTGATCTCGAGAAGAGTTCGCGCTGAAATCAGAATCCATTCAACGTATTTCCTCATTCACTTTCTCGCAATTTTTAATTTTCTTCTGATTGTAATGATTGCTAATCAAGTCATATTCAACTGAATCTCACCTGACTCTGCAGTGCTCGTCGACTTTCGGGACAGAAGCAGTCGTGATCTACAAACTCGTTTCCATTAGTTGATTTCCACTCATTTCAATTAGCACAACCACCTTTGCTTTGAAACAGTGCTTTGGATGACAAACTGTGCGTTGGATGTGAGTACACTAAAAAAAAGGATTAACTTCGTCTTACCTGGATCACAAGCCATAATTGCCTTCAACAACACATATTCCTTCTTATCCATCTGAATCGATTTAAATCTCTTGATTATTTCGAAGTTATTCGCACGTTCGATCGTTGCTTCTCTGAAGGACCAAACTTTTTTCAGTTTCCAAATTAAAGCACGGGTTCATCGCTTCCTAAACTTTAAATATTCGTTTGAATGTCATTTGAAACACATCTCAATCAAACCTTATTTATCCCTAGCAGTTTCTTCCAGTTTTCCATCAAACAACCATGATTTGCACTGCTCTAGACATTCGGCTCCCGGATATTCCAATCAATTACTCACTTGGGCAGTTCTCCCTCGATGAGTATTTGTCCATCCGGCATCACAGTGACATCACTCTTCCTCACTTCATACGAATAGAAGGCAGCTGCGAGGATCGTAACCATTTGAGTCACGTTCTTCACTAGTTGTAACTGCAAAAAGGAGCATTTTGTTGTTTTATTGTAAATTTCGAACGAGATATTGAAGCTTAGACACACCTTTTCCTTTTCTTCTAATTGATTGAAGAATGCGAATGTCTTGATCCATTCTATCGTGTAGATCTAAGATGAGTTTAAAATTATTACATTTTATAATCTAATTTGCTCACCAGATCGACCATGACCCATTTCTTGTAGGTCGGAGGTAGTGTATGCGGCTTGTTCGGGAACGGAATTCGATCACGAATTCGAACCTGCGCGTTTGCAAATGACTGGGATAACCCGGCGGCTAAACTAGCGAGCGGAACTCGCTATTACAGTATACCAAAGTGTTTCACTTGGTCAAATTTAGTTCGGTGGAACACATTCACGCTTATGTAAGGCTCTTGAGACCGAGAGAGGTCCGGAAAAAAAGTTAGGATGTAGTCACGAAGTACGTTTGCAAATGACTTGGTAGGCGTTTGCGAAGCGTTCGCAGATTACCGGGAGAACCCGGCGACATCTAGCCAGCGAGCGAACGAAGCGAGCGTAGCTGGCTAGTTCCTCACTGAATTCTTTTTCTATAAAATAATCACCTGCAGTGGTAAGAACGGTCCGTGCAGTGGATGCGGCGGATATACGAGTGGCATATCCTGTACAGATTATTTGATGATGGATAATGAGATAATTTGAATTGGAAGGTGTAGAAAACACGACCCACAAGCATTTTTCTAGGGAAGATGCAAATTGTTCACCCCAAATTCGATGCCCATTCGTGACGGTCCAATCAGACACCATTCCACGTCTATCGCTGCGTTCGGGTACGGATTGTATTGCGAGCGTCTGCAAGTATGTTTGGTATTTAATCGAATAATATCAGAACAATAACGAAATAGAGACTGGGTTTTGCATGTTTAGATCTCCTGAAACATATTTAACGAACGGTAAGAAACGGGTTGTAACCTCAATCGTTGATGTGCCTCATCGAGATGGATCATCTCTTCAATGATCCGATCATATCTGCACTCGACAGGCCGAGTCATTGGCACCAAATCGAGAGATGAAGGAGGATTTCTCTCCTGCTGCCGTTGCTGTCGAAGCACCTCGTGCACGAGTTTGTTTGTGTCTAGAATTTTTATTTTGTTTTTAGGAAGCGTTGCATTCCACTCAATAATGGAAAGCGAGATTAACATAAATTATTGAAGAAGTGAAGCATAACTGAAATCATTTCGAAAATTCCCTACAAATCGCCTCACCTTTATCCTTGACTGCATTGACAGCCAATGGATTCATTCCCAATTCGACACAACGATCGAATCGACACGAACGACAGTGAAGACGAGCCGCTAAAGCGAATTTGTTGAACCAATTTTTTAAATTTATTTTTGATTTTGAAAATATTCCTGCTAGTAGGTTATTTGCAACCATATTTCTATGAAGATCAGTAAGGCCTGTAGTTTTAAAAAAATATTTCCTCACTGACCCTTGCTCAGTGCAGCCTTGCACTGTCCTCCATTGCTACACTCGAATCTCTTCTGATTCTGAAGTGTGCGACGGAAGAAGGATTTGCATCCGTAGCAGGAGGGAACCTATAACAGTTCCTTTTTTTAGCTTCATCGCACCGAGTCCGATGCGTTTCACGCAAGCTATTTTCAGCTTCAAAGCCTATTTGAGTCAGTTGGATCGATGAAAAAGGTTTTTAAAAAATATTAATAACCTCATAGTTCAATCCGCTCGCTTTGTCTCCACAAACAGCACATATCTTGGGACTCTCTGCCTTCTTAATCACTGGCCCGCTTCCATCTTCAGAACCAGCAATTGATTCACTCGTACTCGGAGAATCAGAGGCAACGAGATCGAACTGCATGTCCTTGAAGAAAGAGAACAGTGACTTATTATATCTATTGAGTCCGCTTCCCAAAAACCTACAGTAGAAAGTGAGTATCGCATTGTGATATAGTGGTGGTTTTGATACTATTGAACGAATAAACCATGATAATAGTTGATTATGGTGCAGATGAACTTACATGTTGATAATGTTCATTGTAAATATACGGATACACGTCATCGACGACCTCGACAGAGGAAGGATTCTGCTGCCACGTTGAGTACATTCTGAATATTCGCGTACATTCAAGGTGAAAATGGGCAAAAACTTGGAAAATCATCGAAAAACACATGAATATAACGCAAACAGACGACTTAGCGCAGCGGGAAATAGTGAGCAAGGGAACAACAAGACACAGGGAAGAGTTCATCGGGTGCACTCTTGTTGACTATCATGAGCATCGCTTTAGTTGTTCCGCTTTAGTTATTGACCGTTAGTTATTCCTTTCTAGATAGTTACGAAACAAATATCAGCTGTGAGATCATCAGAACAGCGAGAAAAATCTTTCCAATATTGAGACGAAATTAGAATATTTTTGAAGACAAAAATGTGGGAAACATTGTCTTGACCGAGAATGTATCAGATTTAAACGCCAGTCGAAACACATGATTCGCGATGATCGAAATGGGAGAGAGATCGCAACATATCGAGAAGGTGAAGAATGGAAAAGAATGGAGGGAAATGGGAAAGAGGAGAGACTGTTTGCAAGTCGAGAGACGATAGGGAGGGAGAAGGGCAGAGTCAGAAACTAGAACGGAAAGAATAAATCATCATTTTATGTTGTGGTAGAGATAGCGTTGCAGGCTGATTTCACAATACCGTGGTGTGAATAAAATACAGAAAATGAAGTAAATCTGGAGCGTCGAGAGGGCCGGAGAGAGCGTACGTGAATATTTTTATGACGGCCCTTGTGAAAAGTCCAGAAAGGATTGGGAGACGAGACAATGTCAGTGACGCAATTTCGCCCTTCGATGCTTCATCGCTATCACTATCATTTGACTGATAAGGAGATTAGTTTGTTACGACCTGCAGAACAAAATGAGGAGCCCTGAATGACTGAGGGGATTAAAATTACGTGGTATTGTGATGATGTTTCCTATTTTGCACATATGTTGATTAATGATGTAGCTTTGCACAAATAAGTGATGAAAAATAAAAATAAAAGAGTCTAGTCTGGATATCAGTGCCAACATCTTGAACAATGACGTCTTGTTTTAAATGCGAACTTATACAAAAACACAGAAAATGTGCCCAAATTTCTAAGTGAGTAGAAGAAATAAAATAATGGATTAGATATTTATCTAGCTATGACTATCTTCAGCTTACATACTTCTGATTGGACATCTCCTATATTTCCAATTTCACCGGTGGATAATGGAATTGAAAGGAAATTTGAAGATCCTGAATCTCCTTTTATTTTCATTTCCTATCCATTGCGGGCAAAGGAGAAGAGAAGAGTGTCCTTCTTGAAGACTGTTTTCTCTATTCAGTCATACTTCCGCCCCTCCCCTCCATCATTACTTCTGGCAAGGATTAGCACCTTTATTAATTAGATACCCCGACGAGATTTCGACCGACACTTGTGGAAGATAAGATCCTCTTCCACACTCAGTGTCTACTCATGAAGGTAATGGAAGTAACCTAGGACGCTGGAGAGAAAAGTCACGAACAAGGTAATTATTTCGAATAAGTGCTCGCTTTGGATTCTCTTCTATTTTTTCTGTTTACAGAAAGTTTTTCTTTTTTTTTCATATCCTCTACAATGGTCTTCGAAATAATCCTTGATATCTCCTTTTTGCCACATAACTCACGAGGGAATACAGAGGTATAGTGAAATGTCATTTCTTTCTTTATACCGCTAGCTCATTCTCTCTCTCTCCCTTCCTTAAAGAAGGCACTCTTCCTCCTTCCCTCTCTCTTCTCTTCCTTCTCTCTCCATGACTGTCTCTGCTCGTCTGCCTCTCTCCATCTCTCTCACTCTATCACTCTAATTGCCCAGTGAGAGAGTGTGAGGAATTGAGAGAGTGAATAGACGCGTTCTTCCTCTTTCTTTCTCTTCCTTGCGGAAGATTCCCTCTCCTCTCTCCCTTCTATCGATCCAACGAGAGAAAGAGAGGGAAGAAGGGGAGAGCACGCTCTTGTCAAAGGACGCTCGTGTCTTGGGTCAGAGTTACTCCCAATTTCACCCTTGTTCTCTGGTAAACGCCTATTGTTTTTCGTGCATTTACCTATTCATAGACTTCCAGTATCTAATTCAATGACCTACTAAGTCTTTTTACTGCTTATTTATTCAATAATAGTTAAAAATATACTTATTTACAGTCATGTCACAAGTGCCTGACTCCACTCTTTTCAATAGCCTACAGTACATGGGATTTCCGATGGTAAATGGCACCATGCCGAAGAAAGAAGAAATCACGGATGGTTAGTATTTGTAGTACAGTTTTGACGCTTTTCTCTATGACATCCGAGAAGGTGGTTTAAATTTATGGCGGGAATTTGCAATATTTTCCGTTCTACAGTATGATCCATCAGACCTTTGACCAAATCTCGCCAAAAGAAGAAAAAAGCAGATGTGTGGCGTAGCTATAAACGATAAAAAAACCATTACTTTTTGACACTCGCCACCTTTTTCAGAGGAGAGCAATGACTACTCTCTGAGTGCAGTCTATCCTGGCCTAGCCGATCTTCCCTCGACCTCGTCCATTCCTCCAGTTCGACAACGAGTCAAGAGAACGAGGGCCAGCAAGAATCGATCTCAATTCTTGAGATATTTCACTGACTCTGATGATCCATCGCAACTGAATTGCGTCATCTGCAATGTCAAAGTACGTGTTATCAGGTTTTGTGAGAATAAACATGGACTACAATTTAGCGCTACTCTGCTATTTACCTGGAATTCACACTTTTTCATGTTACGTTCTTCCCTATGTGAAAATCGCAAGCGCTAGTGGACTTAGGATATCATCTGATCCATTTTCTTGGTGGGTAATTGACAACAAATCTTGCAGGTCCGATACATGTACGGTACGAAGAAGGTCACATCGTCTCTTCGTGATCATCTCACTGCCCATCATTCCGATGTAATGGACGATCTCGTTGATGGAGATGTGAGACATGATCAGGCACAGAGCAGTCTCTTGAGGGCTATGGCCAATGGTGAGACAGTACTCTATTCAATTCCCATGCCCTCTAGTCCTATTCTGGCCAGTGGCCACATAATTGAAACGTTCACATTGTTTAGTTGTCTGTTGTTTTAGAAAGTCAATGCGATTGATAGATACCCTAGTAAAAAGAAGTATATTTTAGGCGACATCAGCCTTTCCTCAATCGACAGTCCAGAAATGCGTGCCTTCATGAAGGCACTCGATCCGACCTTCGTCTTTCCCGTTCCCGAATTGTTCACTAGTATATTGGATGAGGAATACAAGAGTATCGTCACGCAAGTTGTCAGTATTCTTTATTTCGAACACGATTATCACATGAAAAAAGAAAAAAAAATGATATTCTTAGCACCGACATCCGGTGAATTATTACCATTTCCATCGCATTCCTCTCAGACCCTCTCCCTTCTCGGTCAAGAAGCAGCGATCACAGTTGATGATTGGAAGCATCAATGGGGAATGACTGCATCCTTCATTGATTCAGAGTGGGAACGACAATTTGTTGTGCTGCCTGTGATGAAGAGTGATCGACCGGTGAGCAAAGACTGATGCTTCCCTCTTTATCTATATGACTGGTCCAACCCTAATCTGTTCACAATGAGATGAAAAAATAGATTCTTTTCACTTTTATTATCTTACGGAAGTTAGCTTATAAATTCGAAGATGTTTGGGAGATGATTGTCATTTGCAGCTTCGTAATCTTCTTTCTCTCACTCAACACGACTATCAGATCAAATCGATCTCTGCAGTGATCACTGATATAGAAGAAGTGCAGGCGATGGGAAATGATGGAGAACGGATCAAGAGGTTTGTCAATATGGATAGTTTCAATGATCTCCTACACTCGAATCTTCCTTGTCCAATTTGCTTCACAGCGTTCTGACCCTATCATTTTCTTTAGGAAAAGAGAAATTGCAATTGTATTTTTTATCACCGGAAAGTCATTCGCTAATCGAATTGCAAAATAATTTAGAAATGTTGAGGCATATCTGAAACTTGGATTCTTTCGTTCACTCGAGTTTTGTGCAGCTCAATTAGATAAACACATATTTCTCGAATAACTCATCATGGGCTAAAATATAGTGACGAATATGTTACGAGAAATGTATGCTAGACTACTCTGGTCATTCACCCTTTCCGATTTCCAGTTTCGGTTGCATTCTCCACGCTGTCAATACATTCGTCAACGATTCATTCGCGAACTTCGAGGAAGGAAGAAATCTAATCGGGAGAATTTCCACACTCGCTAAATTTTTACGCACGAATGAGAAGGCATGGGAGGATCTGAGAAAGTTCGTGAGAATAATCTAACATTTATTCTTTTTAAACATCAGTACAACAAATCTAATACAAAATTGATGTTCATAATTTACATTTTTAGAAAGCTAGTGGACACTCGCTGCAGTGAGAGAGGCCAATTGCCTATCGACTACGAAGGATCATGGGATAGCACACTGAGAATGCTGAAGATGGCCAAAGTTCAGGTAATAATTGATCGGCACATTCTGTTCTTTCCTTGCCAAAGGAACGGATGCAACATTCTAGACACATTGGTTATAAGGGAAAATGAAATATTCTTAGATGGACCACTTGGACGAATCCTTCCTTGCTGCGGGCGTAGTTCCTCCCAAAGGTCAAGAATGTGAAATGATCGACCAACTCTCTTATTTTCTCGGAGAAGTCGAGGATTTCTGTATCAAGGTTAGAATTCCTTTATTTGTCAAAAAAATACAACTGAGTCATACTTTCAGATGTCAACACACGATGCGACTCTGTCCTCGCTCATACCGTATATCGCAGGGCTTGACAGGACAATCGACGAGTATGTTCTGCCATTTAACACTTAGACAATTTCTCGGTTGCTCAACGCCCAGAAAATCAGGGCATTCAAAGAGAAACGTGATATAAACAAAAATGTTTCCAGATTCGCCAGTGGTCCATTGGCCGACTTCCATCCTCATTTGCGCTTTCAATTCAATCGATTATTAGCTCCCTACAAACTTGACCCTCTTGTTCGCAGAGCGTATCTTCTTGATCCACGGTGAGTTCTTTCATACAATCTTTTGCTTGGTGTCATAAGTGAATTTCAGATTCCTTCATCTCGGATGCCTTGACGCGGCTACACGAGCGAATGATCTCAAAGAATTGTTCAAGGCAGCGGATGAAGGATTCAATTCGGAAGGTTCGCAATCTCATTAAATTGACAAATAATTGGGTCTAAAAAGCAATGAGAAGTTTCTTCAGAACCCGAGGAGCCTCAGAAGAAGAAAACACGTTCGAATCTGCTTGCAAAGGCGTTTTCAGAAGAACAACTCCTGAGGGGCAGTCATGCACAGGTTTCGTTTTTATGAACTATTTGCACAAACAGAATTATTACGTGCATCAATTGTTCTAGAAGATCAGAAACAAATTCTGTACTAATCGATGCAATACAATAAAAAAGTGCAAAAGCTCTCCATTGTTTTTATTTTTCTTCAGCGTGAGTACGACATGCTCTTCGATATCGCATGCAAGTCGGACCTCGCAGAGGACGCGGATATCTGTGAATTCTGGCGGATACACAAGGATCGACTCTCTCGTCTCTCTTCTATCGCCCGTCGTCTTCTCGCCATTCCTCCCGCATCCATTCCAGCCAATCGATTCTCGTCACAGATGGGAACTGTGGCCACACAATTGACTATTGTTGAGTGAGTAGTTTGGAGTTTCGAATGACGTTCATGATTTTGTGAAGATATGGAGGGGTGACAGTCATTGAATTTCTGTTTTAGCGAACCCAGTCAACCAGATCAGAAGAGGAAACTTCTCTTTATCGGCACAGATAACAAGAAGCGAATGCTCAGGTGATTTTATTTATTGGCATCGATTTGAAGGCCGGATTTTTTTAAAAAGTATCTAGTTTTCTCGAAACAAAGAATTGCTCTTTAGATTCCGCGATTCCGATGACTATCGCGCGTTCTTCGAGGATGAACATCGATTGAACGATTCACTCCCACCCAAAGTTTGAGCAATATCTTCGTTATAACTTATTTATTTTTGTTATTTTGATAAACGGTTATCGATTTGCTCACAGACAATATAATTATGGCAAAAGGACGAAAGCAATACAAGCGAACGGTTCACAATCGCATCCAGAATGCTGCAACTGTAGTCAGTGCTGAGATTAGGAAGGAGTTGGCTGCTGCAGGATTGCATAGGTCTCCCTTGCAGCAGCATTCTGTGCCTCCGGTTATGGAGTGACAGCCCTTGTTCTGCAATGAATATTGATTGGATGAATTAGTCTTTGCAAGTGCTCATATTTCAGGATGGAACTTAGGGCGAGTCATAACGACTGTGCTCTTTGTTAGTATACATGTTTAGTGATAATGTAGCAATAAAGCCAATAGTGTGATAAACTTTAGCAAACACGCGGGGACCACGAACCGGGCAAAGATCGCTGTAGCCGCAGCTCTTCGTTACTGTATGAAGACCGGCCATGTAAAGATCGAGCTGAAATATTGAATGATCTTAGCGCTAATGAATTGTTATTCACAGCCAATATTTGAAATATAGCAGCAAGAGTAAAATATTCGTCCTCACTTTGTAACAGTAAGCGTTATCGTCTCCGCACGGCAATGTCAAGTAAAATCCTTGATTATTGTCTCCTGCTCCTTCTCCAATGTAGCATTTTATCGAGATTGTGACCGGGATGGTGAGAAGAAGGACCAGAGCGAAGCGCATCGTTGCTAAATTTGGTCTTTTGTTGAATTAGCAAACTTGAGACGAAACAATGGAGTGCGAATCAGAAATCAAAAGAAGAAAAGAGTGACTGAAGGGCGTCCTCTCTATCTCGTGCTTATCAATTCGACAGTTGAATGATAAGTTTCCGGCGCTCCTCTTAGATAACGTTCTGATGCGGATCTTCTGCGGTTATTCAGTCCAAAGCTTCACCGATTACGACTCAAAATATTATGAAATTCTCTCCGTTGATCAGGAAGCTTAGTAGTTGCACGTTTAACCGAGGGCATAAAACTTCGATATGTTTATTCAGGGCATGACTCAATCAGAACGAATTCACTTCGTCCAAAAATTGTGTGTGAAAATATGTAAAGATGTTCAGCGCAGAAAGCAGGAAGTATGTGTTCTGAAATAAATGTTAAAAATATAAAACATAAAGTTTAGACTCACTTTGACTTTCGCTATCGCAGCTTTCTGCCAATTTACCAATGCCAGCATCTGACTGTAGGCGTATGGACCCTGAATATTATTGAGACCATGACCAATAATTCGATCCAAAAAAGTAGAAATTGAACTGTATTTCGAGAACTAACCTTATCCGATCCTCTACTCGCCAAGACGTAAGACATGAGCGATTTGGCGTATTTTTCTCGATATTTCTGCAGGATCTCTCGAGTTTGAGCACAAAAACCGTCATCATCTGAAGATAGTTTGTATGCTAATTGTGATGCAAAAGATTGGACCTGGATCGCAAGCCATGATCGATTTGAGTAATACGTATTCCCGCTTGTCCATTCCAATTGCTTTCAATCGAGAGATGATTCCGAACCATTTGTTGTGCTCTACCGTGGATTCTCTGAAATTCTGGGATTAGAGTGATAAATATGCATGCTAAATGAGAGCATAATGAGAAATGCCAGAATGAAGAAATCGTTTCTCATTGTACGTGATCTTTCGTTACTCTGACTGGTGAAGATACGTATCCTTCACCATGTCAAAAAGCCCATCCTAATCATTTTCTGCTCACTTCAGATGTTGGCCCTGATTCAGCACCGTTCCATCGGGATAAATGGTTACATCGCTGTGAGTCCGTTCATACGAATCGAATGCAGCCGTCAAATAGGCCACCACTTGAGTCACATTTCTCGCCAGCAGGAACTAAACCCATAATTTAATCAATAAATGTGTTGATAACGTACCTTCTCGCACTCCCGTAGTGTAGGAAAGAAGCTCAATGTCTTCAACCACTCGATTGTGTATGCCTAAACAATGCATTTTATTAATTAAATTATTAAAATATATACCAGATCGACGGTAATCCAGTGCTTGAATGTCGGTGGTAGCGAGAAATCAGATGGAAAATTGAAGCCGATACGACATCGCAGTCGCTCCTGCAAACGCTTTCTTCATCAGAGGTGAAAAGTGAGATCACAATGCACCGACAATACTTAGAACCGTTTCGTGAAACATTTTTTGTTATTCAGAAAAAAGTGGAACCTCCATTGGCACGAATGGCACGGGCGAACGATGCGGTGGGTAGGGGACGGGCATCTCCTGTAAGAAAAAGTCTCATTC
This sequence comes from Pristionchus arcanus, assembly GCA_900490705.1. Lineage (NCBI taxonomy): Eukaryota > Metazoa > Nematoda > Chromadorea > Rhabditida > Neodiplogasteridae > Pristionchus > Pristionchus arcanus. The sequence continues at coordinate 302,532 of LS488867.1, read as the reverse complement.
ACTGCAAACTATTTAGATCATCGTGCACATCTATTGTGAATTTCTCCTAGACAAAAAATGAACTCACTCCGAAGTCGATGCCCATTCTAGACGGTCCTAGCAGACACCACTCGACGGACTGAGGAGGAGGAAATGACGGATTGTATTGAGATCGTCTGAAGCCATTCTATTTTTTTATCCACCATGAATTCTAATTCACCTCAATTTCTGATGCGAAGTTTCGAGGTAGAGCATCTCTTCGATCATTTTATCAATCATCGTTTCAATTGGTTGTGGAGCGGGAATAATTGCCATTTCCATCGGACTGGCGTCAGGGATTTCGCTTGAACGAACTTCGAATGCCCTCATCGCTGTAATTGTACAATTATATTTTATTTTTGTAATTGTTGGACGAGTGCGTTTCAGATTCATTCCCCTAATACGTAAAGTGCCGTGTTGGACGTTTCAGACTGCTCAGAAACCAATGAGGCGTGAAGATGATTGATTTATAGTTATATACTTCTGAAGTGTAAATACTACCTTTCGTAACTCCGACTGCGCTAACATTCATTCCGACCGCGATACAACGGGCGAATCGACACGCTCGACAACGCATTCTTTTGTCTGAATGAAATAGAGAAACGTTACGTAGAGGAACAGCCTGACATTAATTGTATTACTGCCTTAGATTCCTTCCAACCCTCGATAGGTGTTATGGCGTAGTAAAAAATCTTACCCATGCCAGTATTCTTGCACTTCTCCGGTTTTTCACAAACGAATCGTCTTTTGTGCTGAACTGTTCGACGGAAGAACGACTTGCATCCATTGCAGGATGGAACCTGAGTAAGAGTATTTGTTAAAATCCCGAAATGAACAAATGATCAAGAATTGGCTGATAAATTTAGAACTAATGCGCTTCAATTCAAACTCACATTATAATTGTATCCAATCGCTTTCTTGCTGCAAACCCAACAAATCTCTGGACATTCATCCTTTTTAACTGGATGTCCATGATCATTGGTAGTCTGCTCGGACCGTTCTAACCGCTGTCGTTTCGGCATTTCCGCATAGGGATTGCAAATCACCGGCCCATTCAAGTATTGTTTTAACGAACAGTCCTCTCTTTCACAAGCATTTTCCGCGATTAGTTCTTGGATGATTGATTGTCGGGAGGGCCAGAACGTAGACATGCACTGAAAAATGATTTTGAACAATAAAAACACACGAAATAACGAGCAAAGAAGGAGAAGTATTGAGAAATGCAGAGATTGGAAAGGGTTGAGAGACGGCAGACAGCGAGAGGGAAACATTGTGAACTCTCTGAGCAAATATGGAGAGAAACTCGCTATGGAGGGCAGGGAAACAGGTGAATTTAGGGCAAGATTGAACTTCCTCATCAAGAATCGTACAGTGAATGCACCGAATAAGCCTCTGGTTGCCACGGAGATGGCAAAAGAGAATTGAATCACGAGGAAAGAAGGAGAATACGGGAGGGAGATGGGAGAGAGTAAGAAGAGGGGAAGGAGATGAAGAGAGAGATGTGCGCCATTGTGAAGTTGTGTGCGCGAAATGGAGTAGACGCGAGACGAGTGCATGGAAACTGAATGGAATGAAGTGTAGCTGCTCGTGGAAGAATTTGTTTGTGTGAATTACTTCGACAACTATTTGACCGAATTGTATCTATTTTTCACTCGGATGAATATTGTGATTCTAAAGTCCGATTTTTCGATCGATCAAACGTTCAACGTGTATTAGAGCTGGAAAAAATGCAGGGGCGAAATATCAATTGCATCTCAAGGACAATTACAGGCGAAATTTTGGATCGGATTCCAGTATAAATACGCCTTGAAAAGTTCTTGAATCATTTGACAAGCTGCTTCTTCCTTCGCTTCCTTTCCTTCACAGTCTTCGCATCTTCGAGAGGATCGCACGCCGATGAAGAAACCCGCGGACCGCACACTCGTCGAGTTGACAATAAACTGAAATCTATTCAACGATCTATGCCAGAATTTTACGATTCTTAGTAACTACTAATGAGTCACGAAGAATGTCATAATTATTCCTTCCATGTCCGTTCTCGAGTCCACTGTGTTCTTCTACGTGATGCCATTGTTTGAAGTCTGTGAACACTGTTCCGTCCAACGTGCCGTCTTTTTCTAACTTTCAACTATTAACACAACGACAGAAGCCATTCAGCTCCCACCAGTGTCTGTCCTCTTCCTAATGCTACTGAAACGCCCTCTGCTCCTGAAGGATTCAAAATTGTTGAAGGAGGCGTAATCCTTAGCGGAAATGGTGATTCTAATTTCAGGTATTTCACGCAAGTAATTTGTTTTCAGGAACCCTCACTTGTAAGGAAGGCGAGATTTTCATGGTGAGTACAATCAGTTGGTTCAAAGTAAATAATGCGTATTCGAAGTGCTTGGACGGTATTGGCACATCTGTTGATTCGGATCACCTTCACTGCCATGAAGAATTGAAGAGGTGAGTCAGGATGAAATATTTTTTTCTCAAAAAACAATTGAATTTCAGATGGAAGACCGGATTCGAAACGCTGAACATCACTCAGAAGGTAGGTAGCGAGAAGAATTTAGAAAATAATTTTTTTTTCAGATTGGATGCATCACGAAGAAAACCGACTCAACTCCCTCGGGTATTTTAGATTTTATAGTAAATGAATTTATTTGAAAAAATCGATTTTTTCAGGTCACTGTCCGTTCTTCGTCAATAATGGATGTGCTCATCTCGATGGATTCGCCGTAGCGGGCAATGTATCTGTCTGTCCCCATGGAACGAATGCGACTCTGGAGGCGCATGGTCCCATTCAGAATATTACTTGCCCTGGTCAGTGTTTGCTTTGCCTATTCTCGAAACAAAATGAATGTCCCCATTGTCATCAGCACTATCGAAAACGCTAAAACGCACAGCTTTAGATACTTTTTTTTTATATAATTCTCCAGATCATTCCGATTCTTTTGCGATCGGGATAATATCGAGAATTGCAGGAGAACCGGGCTTCCTGGAGGTCGGATTCGTGAATGGATCACTCTGCAAGAACAATAACTTCACCTTTATTTGTCAAGGACGTAAGCCATTCAAAAATGTGAAATATTTGTAAAAGCCACACATAATTACGTTCAGCTACAACTACAACATCCACAACGACTTCTACTTCAACTACGACTACAACAACGATCGAAGCAACCACGATCACGGTAGTGGTTTTTGATCGAGTAGAAATCGTTCAAACGGGTGTTGCAGCCAAGAAAATGCCACATTCTGCAAAAAAAAATCGCTACGTCGAAACTCGCTTTAGCATATCATACTACGCTATCGAAAATAGAAGATTCTGAAAAATAGATTTCAAATACAGTCGACAACGACTGGCGAGCCGACCACTACAGCATCAACGACTACTGCACAGACAACAACGACTTCGGTAATTGTGTGAAATCTTTCGAGAATTTCATAACTATCCATCTACTTCTTTTCTCGCTAAATATTAAAACTGCCACACGTCGATATAAGAGGCCGTTTCTGTAAGAATCAGACAATTATCAAGGGGTTCCGTACAGCGTAAAAAGTGTAATCTGAAATAAACATATTTTTAGAGACTCTTAGGGGCACTGATTACCATGATCCATTTCACTTGGCATGCAACTTGATATTTCGTTAGATGCTTGACGTCAAAGATCACGCAATTTTTCGATATTTAGGCTGTATCTCAAGAACCACTCTCGAAGACGTCGTTCACGAACGAGTTCATGATCGACATGGCCTTGGAGGAAACTCCAGTGTCGGGGTGAACCTGCTTGAGGACACGGTAGATGTAGACCGAGTAGGACTCCTTTCTCGACTTTCTTCTCTTCTTGTCTCCAGTACGGACGGCCTTCTGGCTCTTGGCGGCCTTCTTGGCTCCCTTGGCGGACGGCTTGGGCGGCATGATGTCGACTTGTCACAAAGTATGTGGTGAGGAACTCGATCTAGCGCCCTCCTTATATGCACCACTTGGCGAGGGCACGCTCCGCCCCTTTTTTGGCGGGAAAATGCGCGTCTCTCATTTCCGCTCACGCACTAACACCGATTTGAAGGCGCTAGAGTGAGTGCATAAACGGTGAAAATCGGGAAGAAAGGAAGGTACTGACAAAGACATTGCATGAAAATGAGGAAAATGAGAGGAGGTGCTCCCACAAAACCCAAAAACAGATTAACTGACAAGGGAAGGTTGCGATCTCGATATGGACTTTCCGAACGAGACCTAGTGCGATCGATAGGTCTCGTGATTCTAAGAACTTTAGTGATTTTCATTTTTGCTGAGGAGACCCCGGGCCCGAAAAAATCGATAATTTCAAAATCAATAGTTTTCTTCGTGTGTCGCGCGGTGGGTATAAGATCCCTTCCCAGATCCTCCCTCGACAAGCATCGGTGGTTCAGTCGGTAGGGAGTTCTCCTAATTTTCAGGTGGATGTGGGTTCGGTTCCCCCTGCTGCAACTTTTTTGCTGCATTTTTTCCTTTCGTTTTCTAACTTCTTATTTACTGCTGAAAACTTTTTTCTGTTGCAAAACTTATGTTTTCGTTGTTGAGACTGCGAGTAATCAGAATAGTCAACCTCTGACCAATAGATGCAGATGAACATTTTTGAAGGTTACAAGAAGTGTTATCTAGAGCTGACGAGTATAGACAGCAACAATGAAAAACAAGTTCTGCAACAGAAAAAAGTTTTCAGCAGTAAATAAGAAGTTAGAAAACGAAAGGAAAAAAAGCAGCAAAAAAGTTACAGCAGGGGGAACCGAACCCACGTCTGCCTGATTATTAGGAGAATTCCCTACCGACTGAACCACCGATGCTTGTCGAGGGAGGAACTGGGAAGGGATCTTATACCCGCCGCGCGACACACGAAGAAAACTATTGATTTTGAAATTATCGATTTTTTCGGGCCCGGGGTCTCCTCAGCAAAAATGAAAATCACAAAAATTCTTAGAATCACGAGACCTATCGATCGCACTAGGTCTCGTTCGGAAAGTCCATATCGAGATCGCAACCTTCCCTTGTAAGAAAAATTCAGTAGCTAATTCGGTAGCTTGTTTAAAATTTTATATTATAATAACACCTACTGTTTTCTCATGAAAAATAAACCCTAGTCTCTACTCAGAGTTTTTGATTTGAACGAGTGGTTCTTGAGATACAGCCTAAATATCGAAAAATTGCGTGATCTTTGACGACAAGTATCTAACGAAATATCAAGTTGCATGCCAAGTGAAATGGATGATGGTAATCAGTGCCCCTAAGAGTCTCTAAAAATATGTTTATTTTAGATCACACTTTTTACGCTGTACGGGCATTGTCCGTCTCTTACACAAACGGGCTCATAAGAGGTCAAAATCTCTCAGTCCATCCATAGTTTAAATAGCCTAAATGCGCAAAATTTCTAATGCAGACGGCTTCAACTGTCAAGCCGAACACAGGAACCTCGACGACAACAGTTGCAACATCTACAAAATCGGTAATGCCACTGGCAAGCGATAATGACACACTTAATCGCAACAATTTTAAAAAATCGAAAATAATTTGATATTATTCGTTCCAAACATTCGAAATTTAAATTTATAGATTATTATATTCTCCTTTACACATTTGTATCAATGTGTGCTGCAGGACAGTCCCTATTGCCCTCCTGGCGGTGTTTGGAGTGAATGGGAAACTATCGGTCAATGTGCGACAACTTGTGGATCGTGCAGTGTAGCTAAAAGGAGAAGAACATGCTCAGACAATTGTGGAAGCTGCAGATGCATGTGAGGATGCAGTTTTGTGCGAATGCTGCATTATATTTTCCCTTTCAGAGGAGATTCGGAGGATATTGGTCCATGTGGAATTTCCCTTTGTGCTTTCCCCGCGAACACTTGCTGCCCCAATTACGTCAAATCATTGAATAGTTGTGTTACCATGCTATCCAAATACTATAAGTATTTATTTCAGTTCCAGCAAATTCTTTCTTCTGTGGAAACGGAACAGTTCCCGCACTTCCTTCGTACTGCAGGCCCTTTTGAAGAAATGCTTTCCTTTTGCATCCTCACGATCATTCATTGTCCGAGTGATAACTCTCGCTCATATTTTATTCACTTCTGTAAAATTTTCTGGGAGAACGTGGATGGCTATCGAAATAAATTATATTTCCAATCATCTGTTCTTCAGCAAACGTCATGGTGAAGCATTCTGTGTCATCATACGTTGATATTTCTGACAAATTTTCTGACAATATTTGTGAGCTCGAGAGAGAATCGCATCATAAATAAAGATTGGCATTTTATTGGATCGAATAAATGTTTATTTCCCGGTAAGGATCATCATCAAAGACCCGCTTCATTTATTATAATCTTCTTCATCACGGTGAGTACAGCTCATCCATCACAGCAGAATAATGGTTCCTTTCAGGCCGAGAGGTACGGTAAAGGAAATCGTCAAACTTATTCTTTATTCCGGTCCAATTGCCGGTTCTGAACGAAATTTTGTTCGTTTTTATCCAGTTCACGTTTCCCCTAATTTAGACTTAACTATGATTCGCGTAGTTTCATTTCTATTGTTTGTTTGTTCTACGTAGCTCCCATTGCAGCACTCCGCAGAAACGGTTGTGGATAGCAGCGCACTGGTCGGTATTTTGAATTAAATTAGATTCTGTTCTATATTTATTTGTATATTTCTTTAATTAACAAACATTTGCTCTCCAGCTGTCCAACTATCTCGACCAGAATGAGGATAATTCGCTCAAGTCAATGTACCGCATGATCTACCGCATCTTCCCCCAGGGCAGGTGTGTTTATCAGTGAAACAGAGCTCAGTGATCTACCTCTTCCCTTGTCTCCTCTCCCGATCGATTGACCCTCTTCCCTTCTCTTGTTTCCCTCACGTTTTGGTCTGTTCAACCTTCTGTTTCTTCCCATTTTTCTCATTGTTTCCTGCGCACCTTCAGTATGTATTTATGTCTTCAGAAAATCGCATCCTGCTTTGCTCTCAATTTGTTCGCTTCCTTGGCATTCTCCCTTGAGCAATTGAAATCCTCTTTCCCACCTATTTCTTGATACTTTCGATGTGCTTGTACCTCATAGATTCAGTATCAACCGATTTTCCATTGAATTCACTTGATTTATCGCTGGTGCGCCCGTGCAATTCTCCAATTGTCTCCTTCTCAGATGTGGGACGACGACGACGGCGGTTGCTACACGTACCTGATGGCGCCCGAGTCGGTCGACGAGTGGAACCAGGCCCAATTGGAGATGTGCACCACCACACCACCACCGGACCATCCATCCGCCCTTCTCAGGCAGTCAAGAGGTGAGCTGTGCTCTTTCTATATTGGGTCCTTTAAAAGGTCCTTTATATTGGGTCCTTTTCCATCGATCCATTCTGTTCACTGGTACTGCTATGAAAATATATTTATGTAGAAAGGTTGAAACTCATCCCATTCTGCTCTATCACGATTACTGTACCTTTTATGATTCAATGAAAGCCAATTCCTTTCCAGATCCCTACTACACTCCGCCCTCTCCCGTCGAGCAGAAATCGGTAAATTGCACCGACGCGCCGTGCACGCCACCAAGCCAATTTGGGTTCGTCACTCCGCCCCAGCACACGCCGCCACTCGCCGACACCGTACCGCTGCAGTCGACCGGTGAGTTGTGTAGTTTCACATTTTCCTACTGCTTGTTGAGTGATAACCGATGTCTCTGCAGGACCCTTCAGTGCACATCTCAATTTGGCCTGCGGCACAGTCAACTGCCCATCGCAGTTCGTGCTACCGCCACCGTACTCGACTGCGCAATTCGGAATCCCCACCACACACCAGCAGGCACCGCAAATGAACGGCCCATGTGAGTGGTGCACTTTCATATTTGTCATTTGATCCGATTGTACAATTATCATTTAGCGAAGCACACCATCGCTATTCCCATCATTCAGATCCCTTCTACACACAGTTCACTCCTGCCCGCAGTCAACGGCAATTGGAAATGTGCACGGACGCACCGCACACGTCGTCGAACCTCGTCGCACAACCGGGATTCACCACTCCGACCCAGCAGACGTCCTCGCCCACCGATTCATCGTCCGGTATGCACTTTTCATTCATATAGATTCTATCGGAAAGTGACGAAAAAACCAAAAAAAATACTGAAAAAATGAGGCCTATGTATTGATCATTTGATTGACGTCGTTTACTTGAGATGCGTGTGACTCGTCAGTCTACGGCTGCAACTCACCGGCAGTAAAGATACCGCGTAAGTTAAATTTTATTTTAATATTTTTTTTTTCAAAAAAATATTATGATCAGTTTGAGCCTATCTGCTCAAAATGGTAGATCACGACGACCAGAGTTCAAAAATCAGCTGATTTCTCAGTGAAACGTCGAACGACACTGGACTGGGATGGACGAATGATCGAGAATCCCAAGTTTCATATCAATCCCCAAAACGGTACGGTTTTATGTCATATTCTTTTGGTGATCTTTGATCTCTGACTAATCTTTGATCTTTGATCTTTCCTCCCTTCTCAGGTCGAAGTATCGCGTGGTTCTTCGTCCTCGAATTGCTCATTGATGAGGCGAAGAAGGAAGTTGCCGTGTGGACGGGAAAGAGGAGAGAATTCATGTGAGTTCATTTCGAAATAATGGCATCGTTTCTACTTTTCACACGCTATTTTGCATCTGAGAACTGTTAGTGAACAAAATGAATAGAGAGATTCCGGTATGTTAGTTTGGAGAAATTGGGTATGAAATGAACCATTTATGCTGATTCAAGCAGGAATTAGTAACCAATTTGTGATCAATGTCAAACACTCGAATGTCCCCTTTGAGAATCGTGGATACAGAGGCGTTCTGCCGGCTGTGGGGCAACCACAACAATCTGGACCGCGAGATCGTGAGTGATCTTTGATCTTTGAAAACGTAATTTTAGTTGTTGTTGATCTTTGATCCCTGGTACTACCGTAATCCGTCCCCATTGCAGAAATGGGTCTCATTCGAGCGCACCCTTCGCACCTACCACGACAAAGTGATCCTTCCCGTCCCGACTGGTGAGTTGGAAAGAGTATAAAGATCAATCAGACATATCGACACTGAGTTGATCATTGATCTTTTACCCTTATTTGTTATCTGATCTTTGATCTTTTTCAGCCGAGAATCGGAACAAGTACGTGCGCGGCCAGTATCACTTCATCGTTGAGGTTCGTTGTCATTTGTAACAAAAAATATAGCCATATTTGCAGTAGGATTGTTTCCTGAAAGTCTGCCATATTGAGCTCATTTTCAATGAGGTTCAGTAAAATTTCTCATTGATTTATTGATGCCGTAATCCGTCTTTCTTCTCTCAGCCATCCGTTCATCTCAATTGGACGGTGACGGAACTTGATCAGTACATTGAGAAGCACGCTGTGGTGAGTTGTCTCACTCTCTTCATTTCGCATCGGATTTCCAAAACCAGGATACATTTTTGTAAGGGTGCCGGAAAAAAAATACCCAATGAGATCAAAATCGAATTATTCTAACCTCACGTTATTGCATTACCGGAAATAAATCGTGTTAGGTATTAGTCGGCAAAAACTATTTGACCTAGCTTAACTGTTCCGTACACAGTCTAGCTCTGTCTGACAGGCGAGATGAATCGATAATTGCCCCTTACGCTACCGTACTTGCAGCCATCTCTGGCTTCATCCGATGCTCGTGCAGAGATAAGACCACGCAAGCGACGGGCAAAGACGGTGCTAGATCCCCCTCCTCCGATCTCTCCTCAGTCCTTCCTCCAATGGTGTCCCCATCCTCCCTCACAGATGTCCAATCTGCTCTATGGTGATCGTCCCTTACCCAACCATGGCTTCCCCATCTCACAACCATCCCCTGGTCTGCCCTTCCTTCATTCTCCATTTGATTCCATGCCTCCCTTCCCACAGTAATAAGCCCCCTCGCTATCTGTAATCAATTTGTCTTTCCATTCTTGCATTACAATTTCACTCATTTTATCGATCATACTAACTTACGAGTATCCCGATTCTATTGTCTCTCCGGTTATTTCACCTTCTCGTAACTCGGTTATTCCATTTTCTGTTTTTTTTTCGTTATTTAATTTTTGCTTTAATTTGTTGTACATTGTCAGGTATTTGTTTACGAGTGCAGGTTTGCATTCGATTGTCAGATATTTGTGAATACAAGTTCCTTCTGTAGCCTTTTTTCGATATTGATGTCGAATGAAATAGTGAAGTCTCATAATTTGCTATTGTCTCGAGGCCTCGGCATGTTTCAGAATAACGAGATAAAGACGAGAGTGGAAATGCTTCACCGTATTCACTATTCAATTCTGGTAGGAGTGGTGACAGTGGAGCTGTGCTGCACCTGCATTGCACAGCCATGGTCAATGAAATAATTTTATTGAATCAAGCGGACGCACAACAAGGCTAGGAAAGCACACACAGGCGCTATTTATATGAAAGGGCTGAAACATAACTGCTCACATTCAGCGAAAATTTACAGATTAGAAGTGATCGTTATCGTCATGCTGCATCTATGTGAAAGCGAGAGTCCATCCACAGATGAGATTGTTACAGTTTATACATATTGTTGATTTGATTATCTTCATACTGCAGTCACCTGCCTTTATTCCCAATTCGTAGCCAACGACTCGAAACCATTGGCTGTTATTGTTGCGTAACACATTAGATCCCTCTTCCCCCTCCAAACACCCCTCCCATACTTGTTCATTCGTTTTCAATCTTGAGGGATGAATAGGCCAAGGATGGGGAAAGCATGCGATATGGCAGTGTATTCCCTCCTCTCTCTCACTATCAAAGAAGGGTTTACTGCGCGTGCTGTTTGGACCTAGACTCTTCGTTTTCGGCGGTAGGTCGGATGATAAGCTTAGGGAGGAGGGGGGTTGAGAGGCAATTGAAATGTGTCAGAGAACATAATGCGAAATAGTTTTCATCCGACATAGTGCCTAGTTTTCTAGCATGTCAGACAGATCGAAATAGCAGGATCATTGGGGAGTGTCGTTCTCTCGATTAGCCCTGATCTCTCGTCGTTCAGAGAAGGGTGAGAGAGTGTGAGGAATGGAGAGAGTGAGAGAGTGCTGCTCTTGCTGTGAGTATGCATACCAGTTGGCAGCTGATCGATTACTGTTTCGCACGTCGAGGAGAGGGATTAGACACTCTCTTTATTCTACACGTGCTCTCTTTCTTCTTTGACTGATTCCTGTGACTAGCCGTATAATTGCGGAAATATCGAACGCTTGGTACTTCCTTCTATCAACACGTAAGATGAACGAACTATCACTATTCCATTTTTCATTCTCTTTTCATGCTGTCTCAGGCGGGATCACCTCCTTCTTTACAAGCAGTTTGAAGTATTCACTGTGAAACATGTTTCAATTCTTGTTTTTGCGCTCGAAAACATACGAATTTTCTCACCACTTTTCTGCATAATTGCATTCCTCTGAAGTAATCACTTCTCAATTTCAATAGCTTCCCGTGCATCTAGACCGTATCGACCTTAGCCTCATCTCACCTTGTATCCTCCTCCTATTCCTCCTTCCATTCTCTCTCTGCTTGACCCTTCGAGTGGTTTGAATGGCAAAAGAATGAGCCCCGCGGGTTCGACCTCGCGCTTATTTCACTCAATCCAATGCCTATTTTCACCCCCCTCGGCTTTCCGGGATCATCCCCATCCCTCCTTTTATTGAATTTGTGTTGATCTTGATGTGCAAATAATATTGATAGAATAACATCTCTTGTCTTCTGAAATTTTATTTTTGGCTTGGTCAATTATGTAACTAAAATCATTTCATTATTGTCCACTCCTTCAAGAATTCACTGAGAAACGTATCTTTCGCCAAGAAAATATACTGTCCATATACGATATTTTTCATTTCCACCTTGATTCTAGTTTGATCGCGATCTTCAATTCTAGTCACCCGTTCCCTCTGACCTTCTCGGAACCCTACAAATTGCTTCGCAATCCTATCCAATCTCATCTATTTGCACTCGCTTGAACTCTGGTCTACCTTTTTTTTCGAAGAACGTTATCAGAACTTCTCTTCTCAGAAGCTGCTTCTCATTTCTCTGTTTCTTCTGTAGATATTCTGTCAAATCTTCTCTAGTTTCCTAGTTTCCTCTACCTAATTTTTTTCCTAGTTTCCTCCCTAGTTTCCTCTACCTAACCTCTGTGCTACCATTTCGTCGAACGCCAAGAACACACAGAAATCCGAGAAAGTACACTGTTCTGCAACCTCTCAGTTTGCCCTAGAGATAAAGTCAGTTCGGAAAAAGCGACAGTTTAGCCGTGTGACCTTAGCAGTTGTTTCGTCTTTCTTGCCAGGATGAGATGGAAATGTTGTAAAACGTCCTAGGCAAAAAGAATCGTGAGTTTATTGAACTCGAATGACCTTCCCTTTTACTCGATGTATTTCCGGCATAGAAAATGCCTTTAATTGATTGGACAACAATAGAAATGATAAGTGTCTTATTCTCGGCGCCAGTCTGAGACAGTTATTTTTCATGTCGTTTCATGCCGTTTAGACATTGTTGCCCTGGTCGAGTCGAAAAACAAGAAAACATAAAGTGATTATACTCACTAGTCTTCCGGAGGTGCTATCACTTGTTTTTATCAGAACGGTACAACACACGTGCCGAATGATCCTTTGTGTGTGCACTGTTTTGACTGCTCGTCGCGCGTTTTCATCCATTCCATTCACCCGAAGAACCGTTCAGCCAATTGTTATGAGTGCTATGATCAACAACAGTTATGTGTTGATCCTCTGCTAGTCCTAACTGTATAGTTCAGCACTACAGAGTTCTCCAGCTCTGTTTTGTGTATACTATCATGAACTTTCCACTGGGTTTCAGCTGATAATACCTATAGTTCGAAGTTCCTTTAGTTGTTTATCTCACACACTCCATAGATAGCTTGTATGATGCAACCATATCTCTACCATCATAGTAACTCCATCAAAGTGAACCCCTCATCTCCATGACCTCTCCACTCACACGGTTTCACCCCTACGGCAGGGAACGAAGATAGCCATCTATTCCTCTCCTCTAGCTAGTTCCTCTCCACTTCGCATCTCCAAAAGTGACTGACTGTTACAGTGAAGAGTTCCTATTGCAAACTGTCGGATTGCCTTTGTTCTTGCTAATGTTTCTAGTAATGGCTTACACCGTTCCACGTTTTTCGATCATTAATTCGAATACTTTACTGTCTACTTTTACGCATCCACTGCCTTGTGTTTTCCTATGAATTGAAGGGGATGTTCGCTTGCCGGTCCCGGTTTCATAAGGGTTCCATCCGGAGTAAGGATGGCTCGAAAAGAACTAACACTCTTCATTTCGCGTTGCTCTCTCACCTCACTGACCAATTAGTCCGCATGCGAAATGAAGAGTCCATTTCTGGCCAAGTCACCCCTATCGAATGGCATGAGATTGAATGGAAGACAGTACTTTTCATGTCAATTGAGAGACGGCACGGGGATTTACTGTTTCACTCCCCAATTGTCCCGTAAGGAGAAGAGGGATTAGGCCTTGAACTGTTCCGCTGTTAGATACGATGACTTCTTGCCTGCTATGATTCATCCCACAATCTTTGAGTGTTTCTCGACGTTCTGACGGTTCGAGCGTCTATCTCTAATTGACCGTCTGAAGAGGGCAGCTCACACAGATCAGAGACGCAGAAAACTGTGATCTCAGCTCTTTTCCATCTCTCCTATCACACAGAAGTCAAGCTCGCATGCGTATCTCTAAAAGAAGAGAGCAGTTCACTCACGTCAGAAAGACTAATTATTTTTAGCACCTCTTTCCCCATAGATTCATGAAATTATTGTTCAACATATTCTCACGGGGATTACAAAGATGGTATGAAACATAAGAATACTTCCACAGTCTTATCTTTTTTTAAAAATTCATATTGTATCATCAAACAAAGTAATCCGAACACCATTCAATCCAGACAAAATGTGTTCCCGATCACCCGTTATCTGCCCTCATCGCCTCCTACACACGAGAAAGTGAGAGCTTGTGCTTGTATTTCCCTCCTTGTCACTATCCCCCTCCCACTCTCCCCCCTCCCTCCCTCTCCCCTCCCCTCTCTCCTCTCCGTTTTGGAACAACGGCAGCACATGAACTTGATCCTGCCCTCCTTTCTCTCTCTATCGTACCAATTATCTCTACCCCCACTTTTTTGCGACTGCTGCAATATGCCATCGATCTGTTATTTATTGATTACTACGCGCTTGTTGTGTACCGTAGCTTCATCGGCAGACAGTATCCATGCCTATCGTCTACTGGGTGTTTTCTAGCGAGTAGTTGATAATCCGTAGAACTCGAGGCTTGATCAGCTTATTCGTCATTTCTTTCGTGATCCGTATGGATCCTCATCGTTGAATAACATCATCAGATCAGCTTGTTTTGCACCTTTTGCTCATCCGTTCTATTTAACATGACATCATCGAATCCCTCCATGTTATTCTCTTGTCATAATTCGTTCGAGATCGCACAACCAGACAAAAGCAGTGAAAGCGCAGGCAGTCATACCACTTGATGATCCGGAAACAAGTCTATCTACTCTCTCCCTTCCTTCCCTCTCTCTCTATCCGGAAAGATGAAGAGAACCCTCTCCACCATTGCGCAATGCGAAATCTCTCTCCTTTCACTTACTACTTTGCCATTGTGTCGTTATATTCTTCCTCTGCAGAAGAGATTGCATAAATCATAGGTAGAGAGGAGTGGACAGGATTAGAGCAGTTCAATGGGAGGGATTGATAGAGTCTAGAAACCATAAATTTCTTGCTAGCAATCATCGCCAGACCGTAAGGCGCCGGTGCGAAAGGAGCTATTCCTTATGCGTACATGCGTATCAATTTGAGATTTCATTCAACCTCAATTATGATTGCAGGAACAAAAAATAGTATGGGCCAAAGCGATATTCATCATTTCAGTTATGCTTCATCCTATGCACTTCTTCTATTCGTTCTATTTCGTATTTTCAATGGGTGACAGTAGCGACAGTAACTATTCACAATTACTATAAATCTCCAAATTATCGCCCCTAGCCGATTTCACGCTTTGCCTCATTGCCGACCTTGCGCCTCCTCCGATCGACCTTACCATCCACTTCTATAACTCTCTCCAATTCCCCCTCTCTCGCTTCTCTGATCGACGAGAGAGAACGGAAGATGAAGAGAGTAGATCGACCTTACACTTGTTCCTCATTGAGTAAGGATCGCTTACCTTCTGCCCTCGGGCCATTTAATCTTTCTCTCTCGATTGAGAGACACTTCTTTGCCCGTTACAATTAGAGTGGGAACGGTATTGTCTCGCCCCTCTTTTATCATCGTAGTTCGCAATGCGTTCGTTCGTCTGGGAACATTGGTGTTACTGCATCCTTTCTCGCCTTGAGTTTCCCATCAATCCTTGATACTAGAGACCAAAATACGAGCCAACGTTTCTTCATTCAAGACACTCCATTGTCAAGATGGGCAAAAGAGTGAGCAGAATGAAGAGATTGGGGCTCCTGTTTTGAGCTCTACGTGATACAACTACAATTCAAAGAAAAAGAGAATTTGCTTATCTACATCATCCTACCTTCACGGAGCTCTTGAATTGTTCTTCTGTGATAGCAACTGCTGGAATCCTTCCCATCATCCTCCAGTTCCAATTAAGCCGCACCTTCTCTCCTCGATCCTGAACGCTTAATTGCTCCATTGTTTTCTTTGATCGTCTGGATTCTCAGTCGATTTCTCACTCACTATTTGACTCGTCCCTCTCGGATTCTCGCGATCCTTCGTCTCTCCACTTTTCCTTATCTCTCACTCTTCTCTGACTGACGAGAGAGCATGGAGAATTGAGAGAGTGGAATCTCTCTTCTCACACTTCGAGTGGATGGTCAATCTCTCATCGTGGGCATCTCTCTCTCTCTCTCTCTTCTCATCGTGCCAAGGAGAGCCCATTTTTGTGTGTGAGAAGAGAAGACAATCAACAAAGGAGAGCGCCCTCCTGGCACGGGAAGGATTTATCTATTATTCATTACTTCTATTGATTAGTGCAGAATGAAGAATCCATCTCATCATTCTGTGCACGTACTTGCAATTCTGAGAGCTCAAGCACAATGAAGAGACGTAGAGGCCATCCGTCAGAGGTATTATGATAGCATTAGTTTCGGATCAGTTTCATCTGCAGGACTTCGTTATTGTCGATATTGTTCCGTACTATTCGAATATTTACTTACAATTCTTACACGATTTACGTCTGATCTTAGAGGCCTCTTTCAACTTTTTGACCATTTCGAATGCATCGTTAGCATATCGATTTGCTCACAACTCTCACCTCCTTGGTGATCATCCTGTGTTGATTTGCAACAGTTCTCCTCCCCTCATCCCTCTCACCCCTCTCACCTCCAACCTCTGCCCTCCCTCCCTCTCCCTCAATGGCAATCATCCTCTTCCTTTCCCTTTCGATCCACGCCGATCCTTCCTGCTTTCGCTGCTGTAATTGAAACGATCAGAGGAGAGGAGAGTAATAATATTTGTTTGTTTTTCCAAAAAAAAGAGAGCTTTTTTCTTCGACACATTGATATTGTACTTCATACGAACTCTCGTAGACCGCCTGAAACTCATCCGAATTATCAATTTTCCGATATCGCATTTTTCGCATTATTGTGGTTCGCGGCTCTGATGAACATATGTTCATTCCAATGATATTTTGTAAATAACTTAATTAATTAATTGTAATTAATTAAGATGGTAATTAGCCTTCGGGAGCAGGCGAGCTGCTCCCTGGCCATTGTCGCCGTCGTTTTGGCTGGTAGATTTTATTTTAAATTAAACATAATTAAATATTTTAAAAAATCTTACAATTCGCAATGGAAAGTAGCATATCTCGAGTTCGTTCACCATCGATCCATCATTAATGGGGATGGTAAGTGAAGCGAACGCTCTCTCAATTTTGCTTGATGAGAGATTGCTCAGAATGAAGAGAGTTTTCTTCAATTTCCATCCCTAATCGTTAGTCCCATTTATTTGCAAACTTTGCAGGCCTAACGAATGCGTATGGCGTAGAGTATACTGAGGGATTGACTGAAGACGATTTCGAATTGGGAGCGAAATTGACGAACGGTGAGACTTCGCAAATTTCTAAATTTGTTGTGAATAATTGCGATCTGACGAAAAATTGATGAAGAATCTATTCATGACAATGCAATTATTCAGATGAGGTCTTTGGTCACCACATTCCAGTGGAGGAGGTCAACTCTTTTAAATCCGATATTAGGTATGCAATTGCTTGTTCTCCTTTGCTAAGTGATCTGCTCTATTTTTGAAAATGAAATGAAATTTCAACGTTGAGATCAAATATCAATTTGCAGAGGCCCTTACGCAAATCGACGGCGACACAAGAGGAACGGCGTATCGAGGATAGCTAAACTGTAAGTTAATTTTCATACGCTCATACTTTCATCTCATCATTCCAAATTTCATTTTGTTTCGTCTTCAATTAGAAAATGCGAAGCATTCCTAGAATAATTGCCCTCATACTCCGATATTATTGAATATTTCTCATTTCAGTTGGCCTAGCGGGAAGATTCCTTATGCCATCTCTCCTCACTACTCCAGTCATGAGAGGGCGCTGCTGGCGAGAGCAGTCAAAGCGGTACGCATATTTCCGTTCAAGCGATGCGTTTCGCTATACTACTGTGATTAGTTATGTTCCAGCAATTCTTCAAATGCTAAGTGTAACTCTCGATGGTAGTGCGAGCTCCGAAAATCGTAAAAAAATCAAATATTCAGTACCACGAGAAGACGTGCATTCGATTCGTTCCACGAGCTGCTGGAGAGACGGATTATCTATTTATTGGAAAGGTTGACGGGTGAGTGATATTCATCAATCACATGATGCAACTCTCAACAATATTTGATACATCTTTGGAGAGAAGCAATCAAGCGATTAAACGAGGAAAATTCGATAAAAAAATGGGAATCAGATTTAATATTTATAGAATTGAATCCGCTCATTTCCAGTTGTTTCTCCGAGGTCGGTCGTACATCCGGAGTTCAAGTGCTCTCCCTCGACAATGGATGCATGGAATACGCGACAATCATCCATGAGATGATGCATGTCGTCGGATTCTACCATGAGCATGGTGAGTAGTTATGAATAAACATGCTATTTTTCTAATAAGGATGCCGAAAACTAAGATAGGCATACGAAATCATCTTCGAATTTTAGGATAACAAGGTGTTTTCTAACTGGAGTGTGAAAGGAAGCAAAATTGTGAACGAGGCTACTGAACTATTTGGAACTTTGCAACCGTAAACTAGGTACAAAAGTGTGTTTTACGATGCGCAGCACATCAGCTATTGATAATAACGTGCACAGACGAAACAAATATGGCGAATGAAACATAACCTGAATGAGGAATTTGCAGAGCGATGGGATCGCGACAGTTTCATCGATATCATCTGGCAGAATATTGACAAGGGTGAGCAAATTGTTGACATATTTCCGGTGTATTCTGCAGATTAGATCATCACTTACTTCTACTATTTCCCGATATTTATAGAAGATAGTGTGAAAAGAAAAGGTGTGAGTAGGGTCATTTCTTCTCGGAATCCTCCTCTTCAGGCGCACTCGATCAGTTCGGCAAGGTTGATCTCAGCAAGACTTCCTACTATGGACAGGTATTCACAGTGATCTAAGTGTGCTGCATCGTAAAACTGCCCTAAACTTCGGTCCACCGTTCTGATTATTCACTGATCCTTTTTGGGTTCTCGGCAATCGCAAAAATCGTTCAAGAAATTGATCCTATCCTTAAAATGATCCTATCCTTAAAATTCTTGCGCGCGCATTCGAAGAAGATCTAAAGATAATCTTCTTACCTTTCAGTCATACGACTACAAGTCCATTCTTCATTACGACAGTCTTGCCTTCTCTAAGAATGGATTCCCCACGATGCTTCCCAAGGCGAGAGGTGAGATTTTTTTCGAGAAAACGTGATGGAATCACTGAACGTCTTTTCAATTATTTCTTTTGGAGAAGGAGTGAAACTCAAGTAATTTATTGTTACTAGAGAAGTTATCGTTGATATATCCATTGTTCAAGGATTCGTTCACACCAGCTACCCATTTTCAGCTGCAACAATCGGCAACGCGAAAGATTTCTCCGATGTTGATCTAGCGAAGATCAATCGAATGTACAATTGTCCCGCTCCCAAATCTCTAACTGCCCCGTTCTCGTCGAGGGCTCAGGTTTGTGTATAATCTATCTAAATCCGGGTTGGAACCTTCCAAGCTAGCCATGATAACAACTCAAATATGCATTTTCATAATTGGTATTTGGATGAAATGGTCTTCACATTACCTTAAAATTATATAAACTGTGTTTAGCGCAATTCTGAAAAATTGGGAAACATATTCTCCGTGAAGAAAATGAAGACAATTGCAGAGCTCTCAACTGTACTCTCCCTCACTGAAAGCCCACGAATCGTACTATCCTCGTCCCTCCTCTTCATCTCATCAACAACAACTCTCATCCTCAGCTTTCTCCGATCCTCTGTACTCATCCAAATCATCAGCAGCTGCCTCGCTTCTTGCCTCTGCCGGCCTCAGCACCGCCCCTAACCACTGTAACTCTTTACTAGAGTTCTCTGATTGGAAAATGATTTTCTAATAACACTATTGGATTTCCAATAGTATCCTCATTCTGCGTACTGGACAGAGCTGGGCAATTCCTATGTTCGTCTTATTGGAAATCCAGAAATGTTTCCAATAAGATAACTCTACTCTTTACTGAAGAAGATAATGCTGCCCTTTCAGAGTCTAATCGATATGAGGCCGTATTTGTAAAAATCGAACAAAGGCTGGCACAGCAGAAAAAAATTTCAATTCCCAGAAAATTTGGTTTTCGGTGTTCTCAAGGATGCTGATGACGATGGGCATACTCATTTTTCATATCGACGTTCCGTTGGCATCTGACGACGTCACGTCGAAATCAGTTTTTCTACTTTTTCTCCTTTGCTTTGAAGGCTGGTTTTACATGAGTATGGCTACCTAGGTAGAATTTGATGCTGATCAAAACTGTTCACTTCATTTTTTGTTATTTTCAATAATCAATTAATTAAAATCTAACTTTGCGGAGAGGCTAAAGAATTCAGTCCCTTAGGCATAGATCGATCCGGAATCTCAAGGGGATTCCAAAAAGGTCTTAAAATTTACCCTAAGTGGCCAGAGCTCTGAGAAAATCAACTTTTAGTGTTAGAAGCTTGTAAGTAACTTTGACCACCTTTCCCCTTGTTTACTCCTTTTGATCTATCTTGTCCTTCCGATCGAGTCTCCCTTCCTATCGATCCTATCCCCTCTCCTCACGGCCCTTCTCTCCTCCTCCTCTCTCTGCCACTCTCTTCCTTTCCCCTGCTCTCTCGCCAGAGTGGCTGACCTTAGGGAGAGAGGATGGGATCGATGGGAAGGAGAGACTCGATCGGAAGGACAAGGTAGATCAAAAGGAGTAAACAAGGGGAAAGATGGTCAAAGTTACTTACAAGCTTCTAACACTAAAAGTTGATTTTCTCAGAGCTCTGACCACTTAGGGTAAATTTTAAGACCTTTTTGGAATCCTCTTGAGATTCCGGATCGATCTATGCCTAAGGGACTGAATTCTTTAGCCTCTCCGGACAGTTCCATTTTAATTAATTAATTATATAAATTCACAAAAAAATAAGTAAACTATTATGATCAGCATCAAATTCTACCTAGGTAGCCATACTCATGTAAAACCAGCCTTCAAGGCAAAGGAGAAAAAGGAGAAAAACTGATTTCGACGTGACGTCGTCAGATGCCAACGGAACGTCGATATGAAAAATGAGTATGCCCATCGTCATCAGCATCCTTGAGAACCCCGAAAACCAAATTTTCTGAGAATTGAAATTTTTCAGCTGTGCCAGACCTGGCTGATTCTGCTCGATTATTACACAAACGGCCTCATATCGATCGTTTCGTTTTTTTCAGACAACGTTTTCTAACCACCGCAACATTTGAATATGCGCTTTTACAATTTCTGAACAAAATTCTGAGAAATCTCATAACAATTTCCTCAAACATCTAACAGAAAATTCAATAGGAAAAGTTTCATTCGGAAACCATTGAAGAAAATGTAACAAGAGATTCGCTTCCAAGCAGCATGGAGTGAGTTTGACAACGAAACGCGAAGAAATAACTTAATAAGCATGGTGTGCTACAGTTTTCCAGGAGACTAATGTAATAAAACTAGCATATCTAGACAACTCGCATGGAGTGTAGTGGAAACGTAACTTCACCGCATAGGCTCAATTTTTTTTTCACATTTTGAATTTGGCGCGCTCGCTAAACGTGGTAACACTTGCAGGCTGCGCCGACCGGATAACCGTGTGCTGGTGGACGGCGGATCGATGCAGGTAAGCACTTTCTTTACATTTTTTTGTGTTTTTCAAATATATTTTTAAAATCTTGAAAGACGAAAAGTCAACGAAGAAAACGATATTTTCCTACAGGTCACCAGCAATCCACGCGATGATGCGCAGTCTGTGTCCGAAGACGTGCGGCTTCTGCTGACCACCGAAAAGCCGATTACGGTCGTGGTAACGTCGTCGACAACCCCCGCATCGGCTGCACCCGAGACCACACCACCGAGTACAACACTGGCCACGGTGTCTTCGACTGTACCTTCAACAACCGTAGCAACTATCGTGCCTTCAACCACACCTCCGACTACACCATTGACCACACTATTGACTACACCATCAACGTCGTCGACGGCAAAAGTGTGGGAGAATCGTCATCCGTCGTATTTATTCCGTCTGGTACCTCGTTTGCCCTCGCGAGCAACTCGAGTCGACGATCTAATCAATCAATAATATTTATATCTGCCTGTAAATATCTGGTTATACTGTAGCTTTCGATCGATTCTCTGTTCTAGCTTTCGCTTCTTCTTTTCCTTTCACTCTTCCTTTCTCTCTTTCCCGATGATTTCTGATAATCAGCCTTCCCAATACGAGTACAAAAACTCTCCCGATAAATATGGACATTCTACCGTAATCCCGATTCACTTAAGTCCCGCCCCCTTTCCCTGTAGATTACTGTACTAGGTAGAAATGAGCTGAGTATACGGGTTGAGCACATCGCTTTGTTCCATGTTGAACGAATTCTTGTTTCAATGAAATAAACGTTTTATTGATTTGCATTCAGTCAAATCTTCAGGCAACAAAGAGCCTTTTCCGTTCTATAAAGACAAGGGTTTCCGAAATTCGGATCCTGTAAAGAAAATACATCAATTGAGAGTGAGATGAGTAATTCACACTCACAGTTTGGCAGTCGGACCAAGGTGTAGGAAAGCACGGACCATCAGGAATGTACTTGACTGAACGGCGTTCGATCTGAAACAATCTTATACTACCGTAATCATGTGGGTACGGTATTCATACTACAGATAAGTGTACTACGATAGTTCTCTGTCATTATCGTACCTCATCTTGAGAGTCGAGACATTCTCCTTTGCAGAGTGGACTATTTCCCTCCCAGAAACAGTCGTTCTGAAGAGGGAAATACCAGATAAAGTAAGAACAGATTGCTCACTCTGGTATCTCCATTGACAACTATGCTGAATCCGAGACCATTGGTAACGTTCTTGTTGTTAGGAGTATAGTTAGGGGAGATGGGAATGGCGAGACTTTCTGAGATGAAGAACAGAAGAAAGACGAGCATTCTACCACACGGGAGAGACAAAAATGAAGAGAATAAAAAGATTTTTTTCACTTCGAGAAATTTTCCATTTTTATTAATGTGCAATAGCCTGTAGTCAAAAGGTATATTTTTCATACACGTTTCCAGAATAAACATTGATTTCTACTGAGAACATTTGTCTCGTTAAAATATTATTTAGTAATATTTTTTTGATTCACTATTTTATCTAAAATTGCAAACATCAGATTGACTCGAAGAGTGAGAAAAATCGTTTAGTATTATGCCAAACACTATTAAATACATTAAAATTATTTATTCATCTTGGTCAGATCAAATCTTGAGACAGCATTTAGGCTTCGTGGTCCAATACAAACATGGTTCACCGAAGTATGGATCCTGAATATCAAAGTGTTGTGCACACAATCGATTATTTTATTTTTGCAAGAGCCGATAATCAACAGACTGCATCTCAGTTAAAGTGATATCTGTTGTGGACAAATTTTTCTTACACGCTGACATCCAGAAGTTATAAACCAGCAGCCGTCAGGAATATTTTTGCGCGGTTGACGGTCCATCTACAAACATTTTTATCCATAAAACCATAAAAAATATACCTCATCGAATAAATCATTACATCGTCCAATGCAGGCGGGAGCTGTTCCATCCCAATAGCACGTCTGAAGATAGAAAATGATTGAATTGGAATGATGCAATGATTTCACCCTTTTCACTCCGTTGATAACTTCTTCAAAGGGATCCCCAGCATGAATTTCATTCCCGGGAACAGTATGGTTGAGGGGAATGGCGAGACTTGCTGAGAGGAAGAACAGAAGAAAAACGAGCATTCTACCGCACGAGAGAGATGAAAGTGGAGAGAATGGGAATGGTTGTTGACAATTCGAGTTGTTTTTGAGATCAGCTCATGCAAATTTAGATCTATTTACGAATAGGCTTTTATAGCCAGTACTTGAAGAAACAGGAACAACTTCGCACGACAGCACGAGGAACATCAAATTGTGATGAATTATTGTGTTCTAGTATGGATGTGGAAGATCTTCTTTGGCAAATATGTTTGAAAGCTCGAAAAATACGAATGTGATTGAAATTTTTTAAATAAGTGATCAAACTGCCAAATAGCAAGAGAGCAAATCAAAATACAATTTTTTTTCGTGGAGAGCATCTTCGATCATTGGGGAAACTATTGAAAGAAGGCATTGCGCATCTTCCTTGTATTTAAATTCAATGCCTTTCACAGATTTTCCAATCAATCAACATTATTTATTAAACTCAGGAAATTCCAACTCTGAGACAGCATTTAGCCTTCGTTGACCAAAGCCAGCACGGATCTCCAAAGGAAGGATCCTGAGAAAATATTTCAGTTTCTTATCATTAATGAAGTTCTAATCTACCGTACGACAACCAGAATCCCATGGAAAGCAGGGAGAATACGGAATGTACTTCACATCCCGACGATCGACCTAAAAATTCCAGAAATTGACGGTGTTCGAGGAGTTTGGATACCTCATCGAGTAGATTCGGGCATTTTCCAGTACAAAAGGGCGACGTTCCTTCCCAATAGCAGGTCTGACGTTATGGTATCGATCTGGGATACATACATCACTCAACTCACCCTTTTCACTCCGTTGATGACTTCAGTGAAAGAAGGAAAAAATAAAGGGTGTGATTGGTATTGAGTGGAATGGCGAGACTTGCTGAGAGGAAGAACAGAATAAAGACGAGCATTCTACCGCACGGGAGAGATGAAAATGGAGGTTGAAGAATGGTTGTTGAAGAGTCGTGTTTTTTTAGCACGATCTTCGATTATTTTCGAGACATCAGGAGTATCCATAATCAACATATTTCCTGTTTCTTCTAGGATCTTGGCTCGAAAAGCAATGTTAACTCATTTTTCACCCACTCTTCATTTTATAAAACGTGTTTATTTATCTTGGTCAGGTCAAATCTTGAGGCAACATTTTGGCTTCGAAGTCCCAAAAACGCATGGATAGCCGAAGTATGGATCCTGAATTTCGAATCGATTGCTCAACAATAAAATCACATCACTATCTAGATCAGGAACTGTTTTCTAGATTTGATAGAGATAGGAGTTTAACTGAGATTCTTCCTCTCAGTTAAACTCCTATCTCACATAATTTTCTTACCCATTCACAGTCAGATGATATTGGCCAGCATTCTTCAGGTATCTGCTTTTGCTCTCGTCGTCCCATCTGATGACGGAAACATATTTTTCTTAAAACTCAAAACATAAAAATATACCTCATCGAACAAATCATTACATCGTCCAATGCAGATGGGAGCTGTTCCATCCCAATAGCACGTCTGAAGGAAGAAAATGAATGAATTGGAATGATGTAATGGTTTCACCCTTTTCACTCCGTAGATAACTTCTTCAAAGGGATCTCCAGCATGAATTTCATTCCTGGGAACAGTATGGTTGAGGGGAATGGCGAGACTTGCTGAGAGGAAGAATAGAAGAAAGACGAGCATTCTACCACACAGGAGAGACGAAAGTGGAGAGAATGAGGAAATGTTGTTGACGATTTGAGTTGTTTTCAAAAGATATATGGGCATTTGATCTATTTGTAAGCAGCAATAAGCACGAAAGCGCCTTGTTGACAAGTTTTTGAAAACTTTTTTATCCGGAAAAGTGGAGAGAATTGAATTAATTTTCGTGATTTCCGAATCCCGTTTAGTTCAGACAATCTTAGTGACCACAGGCACAGACACTTTTATTCAATCAATCAAGGTTATTTATTGATCTCTGGGTATTTGAATCCTGAGACAGCATTTAGCCTTCCCTACCCATCCCCAGCACGGTTGTCCGAAGTAGGGATCCTGTGAAATTATTTTAGTTTAATACCATTAATGAAATCTTGTACCGTGTGACAACCAGAGTCCCATGGAAAGCAGGGAGAATACGGAATGTAATTACGAGGCCGACGATCGACCTTCAAATTCACGGTATTGACGGTGGTCGAGGAGTTTGGATACCTCATCGAATAGACCCGGACATGCTCCATTGCAAATGGGCGACGTTCCTTCCCAATAGCAGGTCTGAAGATATGGAATCGATCTGGGATACATACATCAATCAACTCACCCTTTTCACTCCGTTGATGACTTCAGTGAAAGAATCTCCAGCATGAATTTCCCTCTTGGAAAAGGTGTGATTGGTATTGAGGGGAATGGCGAGACTTGCTGAGAGGAAGAACAGAAGAAAGACGAGCATTCTACCGCACGGGAGAGACGAAAGTGGAGAGAATGGGGAATGGTTGTTGACAATTCGAGTTGTTTTTGAGATCAGCTCATGCAAATTTAGGTCACCCAATTGTTGTTCTGGTCATCATTGATTTTCATTTCTCACATCCGTGCTAGGGTAAACGAAAAGGAACGGAAATAGAAAACCAAGAAACTGAAAAAAAACCGTCACGTCGGAAACGGTTTTTGTGGAATTTCTCGCCCCAATAAATCGCTAAAATTAAGCAAGTCTGTTTGCCGGGGTAGAATTTGATGCTGATCTCTTCATATTTTTTTCTAAGTATGTAGTGGGGTTGTTCAACAATAAAATTCCGGGAATTGGTATCATATAAAAATGCTAAAAATTAATTTATTCTTGAAAAAATCGTTTTTAATTAAAAAAACCCTTCAAATAAATTTTAGAAATAACCTTCAAAGACTTTGAGAATTTTTTTAGAAATAACCTTCGAAGATTTTGAAATTTTTTTAGAAATAACCTTCGAAGATTTTGAAATTTTTTTAGAAATAACCTTCAAAGATTTTGAGAATTTTTTAGAAATAACCTTCGGAAAAAAAATATTTTGAGATTTTTTTCCCGACGTTCCGAAGTTCTCTCCCATCCCAAATTTTAGAACAAAATAGGCGAATTCTCCGTAAAATTTGGAACATTTCCAATTCCTTCCCTTTCCCTTTAATTCATTCCATCAATTCCATGGAACATTCGCCTATTTTGAAACCTTAAACCTTTAAAAAAAACTTTAACCCTTTAAAACCCGAATTCCCTTCGAATTCCGAGTTTCTGTGGGCTTTGAGCGGCGTAACCTTCGAAGATTTTGAGAATTTTTTTAGAAATAACCTTCGAAGATTTTGAGAATTTTTTTAGAAATAATAACCTTCGAAGATTTTGAGAATTTTTTTAGAAATAACTAGGGCGCTATTGAATTGCGAATCGAGACGAGCGATTTGCATCCATTGCGCAATTGCCGAGCGAAATCGACTCTCATTGCGCAATGAGACTCGATCAATTTGCATTGCGCATCCATTGCGCATCGATCGCATTGTTCGATTCGGCGGGGGAAAGAATGCGCGAGAGTGGAATGAGTTCGTGAATTTCGAACTATTCGAATATGTTTCACCCCTGCTCGCGAACTTTTCCGCCTCCTCGGAGGAGTTGCGCAAAGAAAGGGAATCAATTTGCATTGCGCATCCATTGCGTATCGAAATTCGTCTCATTGCGCAATGAGAGTCATTCTTCGCTCATTGCGAGTCGCTTGCGTTTGTGCGAACGGTCAACCCTAGAAATAACCTTCAAAGATTTTGAGAATTTTTTTTAGAAATAACCTTCGGAAAAAAATATTTTGAGAAAAAATATCCCTTTTAAATCCTTTGAAGATTTTGAGATTTTTTTAGATCTTTTCTATTCGGGTTCTTATCGATCGGTGTCTCCTTCCCGAGACAGGCGAGAGAGTATGGGGAATAGAGAGAGGGAAGAGGTCATTGTCAAGGTAGAGAGAATCAGGGTAGATCAACGATCGGAAGTCAACAAGGAGAAGGATGGTATGATTTACTTACAAGCCAGGTACAAGCCATAAGTTGATTTTCTTGTTATTTCGATAGATTTGGAATCGTCTCGTGATTCCGGTCCGATCTGTCCTACTCGCTCCCGATGCCCATGGCTCCGCGAAAAGTTCCATTTTACAACTTTATTCTTACAACTTACAACTTCGAAATGGACGCGACCGCCGTCAACGTCTAATGTGAAAGTTTCAACAACTTTAATAAAAATTGGTTGCAGATATTCCAAGAAAACGGATTTCGACGTGACGTCGTCTGGAGCCAACGGCTGCACTACGAGCAAAATGAATGTGCACCCTCAAGCACTCTCAAGCACCCTCAAGAACCCCGAATTGTAATTTGTCAGATAATTGACATTTTTGACCTGTGCCAGCCCTTGTTCGATTCTTACGCAAACGAAATTCATATGTTTTGTTATTTTATTAGTTTTTTTTTATATATTAGAACATATTTTTCCTTCTTCATGTAAGCTTGGACGATTTGAGTATTGCAAGTTGTAGTATGCTTCGAAGTTAGAACGCCATATTTATCTATTATTCCACGATTGTACAATGGAAAAAAGTACGAGGTGTTTATATTTGATGGTTCTATATATAGGTATGGGATTGTGGTTTACTGGAATAACGAGACTTGCTTTTTAGAGGAAGAACAGAAGAAAGATGAGCATTCTACGGGAGAGACGAAAGTGAAGAGAATGAGGGAATGAGGGATAAATGGAAAAATGGCGAGACTCGATGAGTAGAAGAACAGAGGAAAGACGAGCATTCTACCGCACGGAAGAGACAAGTATTCAATGCAGCTTGACGTACTTGAACGCTGATTTGCACTGAATAAGTATAATTTATAATGGAAATGATGAAAAATTCATACTTTAAGGTAGTGTTCCTTGATCGGAATGTAGGAACCACAGATAGCTCCACATTTTTCGCATTTAGCAGTGCGACCCATCTGCAGAAGTGAATAAGGTTCAGATCAATTGCATTCAACTCACCTTGAGCAGAGTCACAAGATGGGTTTCTCTCATATGCTGGATCATGGCGACAGGATTAACTGGCGTATCCTGCAATTAAGAATATATTGAAAGACTCGCATGCTTCCCTTGCTTTGGCATCTTCGAGGGTACTGCATCCATTATAAATGCAAGGAGTGAGAAGGCGAGGGAGAATCTGTACAACTCCGATGATATCTGGGTCATGAAAATTGTGTTAACGTACATCGTACACCCGAGGCTCTCCATTCTTCTTCAATTTTCTTCCATGTCGCATGTCCTCCCCTTCCTCATCATCATCTCCAATTTCTCCAATTTGACTGTCCTGAATAATTCAAATATTCGCAAACAAGTACAGTTCATGTGTTCCGCTGTGTTCGAAAGAAAATATTTCATTGATGTTTTCCTCTGTCATAAAGATAAATATTAAAAATTTTCAAATCATCAAAATGACAATTCAAGGAATCACAAATTTTCTGATGTGTTTTTCGAAGATTTGTCACTCACTTTCTCCTTCTCTTTCTCTTTCTCCTTCTCTTTCTCCTCCATCTCCTCCCCTTTGACGTCTTCCAGTTTGAACTGAATACAGGCATTCGATGAGAAAATTCGATAGTTTTTGCAATCGTAAATAATACAAAAATAAGATAATACATTGATAATAGCTAAACCGATACGAATGCATTAATCACCTTTCTTTTCACTTCACAGACGTCGTCATCATCATCATCACCCAGCTGAAGTATTTGAATTACACGATCAATCAAATTATTGAATGTTCAGAGGTTCTCACCGTAATGAATTCGACTGGTTTAGGGGGCACTCGTACACGCTTGCGCTCCTGATTGGATATATTACAATCAGATTACCGCAGAGTTGCTTACATTGTGGAGGTCGGTCAATCGATCGGCCAATGGCTTCTGTAAAGGTATCGTGAAGTACACCTAACGTTACCATTATACTGTATTTCAGTGAAAATTTATTTCGGAAACGTACGATGTCCTCTTTCTTGACCGCACTCGGACGCCTCTCGTCATCAGTATCTTTCGACTTCTGAATACGGTTTTCCAAAGGGTTGAAAGGAGATACCTACGCTTGCCACGGCGCATTCAGCAACTAACGATGCAGGCCCGTATCGACTGCCTATAAAAAGGATGATATCAGGCAACAAAATTATCTTATCCGAATGGTTATTACAAAAACTCTCTCCCCTCTCTCTCTCTCTCTCTCTCTCTCTCTCTCTCTCTCTCTCTCTCTCTCTCTCTTACTACAAACTACAACGCTTTACTACAAACGCCTTGTTCTCCGTTACAATTAGAGCATCACTCACCCAATTGCTTCACTCCCTCATTCTCTCCCACTTCCCATTCCACCCGACCACAATATACGTATTGTAGCCAGGATCGAACAATGATCTTTGGCTGGTCGACATGGATTCTGAAATAAAGACTTATCTGCTCGAAGACGCATTATTTAAAAAAAAAGCAGCTGCTAGAATTGAATACACTGATCGAACTGACTTCGGATCGTCGCTCGGCTGCAGCCGTCTCATGGCCGTCGTGCGTGCGCGCAGCGCCCAACTCCAACACCGAATCTGGAAAATAGTGATGCGAATCCGAACAATGCCGATCGCTGAACAGAGAAGGCGAGTAGAGAATGAGAATTCGTTCGTGTTGGAACGAACGTTCAATTTGTTCGGAAATTATGTAAATGATTCTGAGCGCACAAGGGAGTATTCCATCCAATATCCTTCTCATCTTCCTCACTCATTGATCTGTCGTTGCTCGATGGTCAAAGAATGAGAGGTCAAAGAATGATCGGACGAATACAGTAATTCCGATCCAATCCGAACGACTTGGACGTTCGTCCGAACAATAATGAAGTTAGAACGTCTATGTAAATGATTATTTTGATATTTTGATGATTATTCCGATTATTTTGTTCGCAATTTGTTCGGATTGTTCGTTCATTTTCGGAACACTTCTGGATGCATGACATAGTTTCGTTTTATATGCATGAAACGAAACTATGTCATGCATCCATAGTTTCGATTTGCAATAGATCCATCGATCTATTGCAAATCGCATAGATCAATCGTGGCCATTGGTTACCTCTCCATCAGTGCAGCGAAGGGTGACGTCACCGTCTCTCTCTCCTTCGTCTGAGAGATTACGGTAGTCCCATGAAAGGGCAGAGAGGCTGGCCATCTGAGAAGAGACGAGATAAGTTATTGAAATCAATAGAGAAAACTCATCTTTTCCGGGTTGTCGGATGCAGCCGACTCCATCACGGCGTCCGATAACTTTATCGACCGCCTTCCCGGGGCGAAAAGCAGAGAAATGAGGAAAGCAGAGCGAATGAAAGTGAAGAAAAACAAAAAAATGTCAGTTCTCAATACTCTGGTGTGCGGATCCAACTTGGATTCCTGCTTGGAT
The DNA here is from genome assembly GCA_900490705.1 of Pristionchus arcanus. Classification (NCBI taxonomy): domain Eukaryota; kingdom Metazoa; phylum Nematoda; class Chromadorea; order Rhabditida; family Neodiplogasteridae; genus Pristionchus; species Pristionchus arcanus. The sequence continues at coordinate 271,569 of LS488867.1, read as the reverse complement.
CCAACTTGGGATGCGGGTTACGGTTGTTTCCATTATTGATTTATTTTAGCATGAGTTGCACCATACCGTAACCAAAGCCCACATTCGGTAAGACCATGTGGGCCGGTCATATTCGAAATACGGTCCTACTGGGGACCGTAGACAGTCAATCGCACTCGTGCCCGAGGGCAGTCGGAAAGGGCGAAAAAACGAGACCTTATAGGCGAGGCGTGTGCTAGATGCGACGGGTAGGAATGAACTTGATTCCAACTTGGATTTTTGCTTGGATCCAACTTGGATTCGCGAGGCCGGGGTACTGTACTTGGATCCAACTTGGAAACCCCTTTTTACTTGGATCCAACTTGGAAACCCCTTTTTACTTGGATCCAACTCTGGTGTGCGCACCCAACTTGGATCCAAGCAAAAAGGCGTTTCCAAGTTGGATCCAAGTACAGTACCCCGGCCTCGGGAATCCAAGTTGGACAAAATTTCTGGTCTAAAATAGCTACTCTGGTGGTTGCGCACACCAGAGTAGCTATTTTAGTACAGAAATTTTGTTTCCGAATGTAAAAAAATTGTTTCCAACATTCCGAATGTTCAACGTAGGAAGTTTGTGCGATTACAAATACAGAATATTTTCATTATGATTTTATCATGGCGTTTGGGCAATCAACGCTGATTCTTCGGGCAGCAAAGGGCTTTCGTCATGAAGGGAAGACAGGGACCACCGAACGATGGATCCTGCAATTTCCATGTATTTCAAATTATATTTTCTTTATTTTATTATATTTAATGATACTTTTAGAAATATGTAATGCTAACATTCTCGCAGACATTCCAAGGATTCCATGCGAAGCAATCGGGGTCCTTGAACAGATGATTACGACGATCGATCTGTGCATTTTTGGTGTGTTTTATTTAATTAAAAACATATAATTAGCAAAATTATCTAAGAAAAGCAAGACTAGATTTAGAATACCTCATAGTGAGTAGGCGGGCATTCTCCATTGCAGACTGGAGCAGATCCGAACCAATCACAGTATTCGTCCTCAATGGAAAACTGTTTCAGTGGTCGGCCTCGTCCGACCACCAGCCAGATGGAGTAAATCGATCACGGAGTACGCGAAGATGCCCTTAGCACTGGATGATCTACTCGATCGTCTACTCTACGGGCACCCTACCAGTCATACTGTTCAATGGATAGGGCATCCAACTTACCCCCGTATTCAGTGTAGCATTGAAACCCTTGAAACTCTTGCCAGGAACAGTATGGTTGAGAGGAATGGCGAGACTTGCTGAGAGGAAGAACAGAAGAAAGACGAGCATTCTGCCGCACGGGAGAGACGAAAGTGGAGAGAATGAGGAGAATTATCTATTCTTCATTAGCTGCATTGTTTACTTCATGCAAATTACACATTTTTACAAAAGGCTCTTTTTGGCTGGAGATCCCTTTGAAGAAGTTATCAACGGGGTGAAAAGGGTGAGATTATTGCATCAATCAAATTCATTCATTTTCTATCTGCAGACGTGCTATTGGGATGGAACAGGCCCTTTCTGCAATGGACAATGCAACGATTTGTTCGATAAGGTGATTCTATTTATTTAAGTTTTATAGATATGTAATAAGCTTGTGCCATCAGATGGAACGTCGAATGAACAAGCAAATTCCTGATGGATGCTGGATTTTAACTTCTGGTTGTCATCGTGTAAGAAATTTATGTCCACGGTAGTTTGATAGGAGGCTAACAGAGAATGAGGGGTAGTTTGACTAACTGCTAACTGTACCAAAATAATCCTCTCCTGCTACAGTAGATGTATTAGTGGACTCAACATTTCAATATTCAGGATCCATACTTCGGTGAACCATGCAATTATTGGACAAAGAAGGCTAAATGCTGTCTCAAGATTTAGCCTGACCAAGATATATAAATAATTATGATCGAATGAAGAATGTGTGAAAAGCAAAACATAATTTTCGAAAATTGTTTCATCAAAATATGCTTTTATTGTACAGTTTTCTTGAATTCTTGAAAATGAGTGATTATTGTTCAAATCATGGAACAAACATTGTAATTTTATTCTCAATTATTTTCATATAAACGAGGCAATAATGTGAACAGCCTTCGCAATCTCTTATCAATACTGTCTATAGGGTCTTCCAGTGGTTCTCACAGACGAATAGGGATCATAGTAGGAGGGTCTAGCAGTGGGATACGAGGAGTATGAGATCGGTCTGACAGTGGGATACGAGGCCGGTCTCACTGTGCCGTATGGTTGATAGCCTCCGACCGGGCGGGCGGTGGGAATTGATACGTAGACTGGTCGAGCTGTGGGATAACGATTGTAGTTTTGAGTGGGATACTGCCCTCCACGATAGGGAGATGGCGTGGTATGACGAGAACCGTAGGCCAGGGCAATGGAGGTACCTGAGAAATTAATACGTTTAATTTCGAATTATGTTACTCGATAACTTGAGCAATAACGAAAAAAATAATATTACCTTGAACGAAGATAATAACGCAGAGGAGGAACGATAGAGACGATCTCATTGTGGCCTGAAGTTGAATACGTTTCACTACTAATAAATAGTTAATCGCCGCAGAAATAACACAGTTTATGAAGAAAGATCTCCTAGATAAATCAAGAACTGAAGAGCGGAAACAAGTGAGATTGAGTGAGTCAGGACTGAGAAACCTCAGAGAGACTTAGTGTCTCGTATACCTCGTGGGTTATAAAGAGAGTGTAAACCAACTGCTGATCGACCTCTCAACTTCTGAAACGTCTGCAAAAAAAGAATGAGGGATATGTATATCATTTCTTAAATTTCCACACCATATTCAACTACCTCAACTTCAAAATGGAATCTTCTCACTCTCAACAGAAGCTGATCACAGGCTGTCAAAGTAGTCAAGTGATTTGAATAGTCAATTGATTATTGATAAGATATTTCGAGATTTTTCGATATTCAATCATCGAATTTTGACAATTCCGTTTCGTTGGTCACTGAAAACTACAAACTGGGGATTTGTGCAGTTTGTGTAGTGCATCTTTGCACGCGCATTCTCTCAAATTTATCCACTTCTTTTCCCTTCTCTTCTTTCTCATGAAACATCCGCTTCATTTTGCCATTTTCTCATTATTTAGTCCATCACGTTAGTTCCAGATGAACTTGCTCAAGATCAACGTTCTTTCAGTGATCTCTTTTTGCCAGAAAAGCACATGAAAGATTCCTTATCTCTACCCTCTCCCTTTCACGTGCTTTTCTCGCTCGCGCGCGTTCAATACTTTGTTAGGAACGTTGATCCAGGGTTTCGCCTGTCTTTCTCTTCGTAATACTTATTTCCTGACTATTTCAGAGAGGATGCCTTCGTACAAATTGACCTACTTTGACACGCAGGGATTTGCTGAGGTTCGTCGTTTTCAAAGGCATTTTCAAGTCCAATACACGGTTGATATTCCTCAGGTTTCCCGTCAACTCTTCATCCTCTCCGATACTCCCTTTGAAGACAATCGAATTGCACGAGAGGACTGGCCGGAGTACCAGAAATGTGAGCATTGAGACTTTTTAACTCCAAAAGATTCCTTTTATTAATCTGCAACAGTTTTCCACATCCTTTAGATTATAGTGAAACCTATCTCAATTTTTTTACCTCTATCAAAAAAAAGATTACTTTCCTTGCAATCAGGTACTCCCTTCGGAAAGATGCCCGTGCTCGAAGTAGATGGAAAGCAACTACCGCAGAGCTTCGCCATTGCTCGATATCTTGCGAGGAAGTTCGGTTAGTGGCCTTTGATCTCAGAGAACCCACAACTGCGAGTCGTATCCGAGAATCACTTTCAGGCTACGCGGGCAAGACCGAATGGGAAGAGGCATGGGTGGACGCCCTGGGAGATCAATTCAAGGTGCGGTAGATCATCTTTTCTATCGATGAATGATTTTTTCAGGATTATCTCAACGAGCTGCTTCCCTTCCTTCGTGTCGCATGGGGAACGGCGACGGGAGATTTGGATGAACTGAGAAAGACGATTGGGGAGCCAGTGAGGGACAAGTTCTTCGGAATACTCGAGAAACAAGCTGAGGTGAGCTATCGCCATCTTATTACCTTCTATCGACGATTAGTGTCGATTAGGAATCAACCTTGGAAACGTGTAGATGTGACACGAGACGAACCTGATTTCAACTTGCGTGATGACACTAGAGAGCATGAAGAGTGAAGGGAAAGCATTTTCCTGAGTTAGTGCAGAATCATGTAGTAGTGGAAGAGCTATTGGGAAGAAAAAAATAGAGAATTCAATCTTGAACTTTGACCTGCGAGTTCAACCTTGCCAAAGTACACAACAACTGCCAACTAATTCCAAGAAATGCAGCTATTCTTAGCTGATGACCTTAACGAACTATTATGAAATCGATGAATTATCGAACAGTTGTCTAAGTGCAAACTCCAGAGTTCCATCACGCTAACTAGAGAGCGTGTATTCTTGAGAGAAACTAGAGACAAGATAGTGTTCCTGATGCACGAGTATAAAAGAGTGAGAATTGTCCACTCGGGAGCTCAGTTGAGTAACTTCTTACACAACATCTCTTGTCTGGTCACCAGTTCGTATACTCCAAGCAGTCACCATTATGGCGTGCTGCCGCGCCATTTATTCTTTATTCTCTTCGCGCGTCTTTAATTACAAATAGTTAAATATTTCAAGCAATAGCTCGCTTTCTCAAAGGAATCACCAAAGAACCACAGCTTCTAATTTTCTTATTTTTCTATCTCTACATTCGTAACGGGAGAGACCTTCCAAAGGCTAAATACATTCACAGTAATTTTTTTAGCTATGGAACTGTGTATCGTGTCTCACAAGAATCAAATTAACCATAAATCGGCGCTCTTTAAATTAACGTGAAACACATTGTTTTTCATAAAATAACATTGCAGTCTTCCGGTTCCGGATTCCTAGTCGGTTCCTCTTTCACATGGATCGATCTCGTAATCGTTGATCATATGGACGTCGTCGAATCCCATCTTCCCTCTTTCTTTCATGGATTCCCAGCTGTTGAGAGAGTGAGAAGAAATGTGATTGAGATAGAGAAGATCAAGGAATGGAGAGAGAAAAGACCGAAGAGACCTTATTAGAGAATGATTGGGAAGAGATGTGTTTCATTTGATTGATAAAGCGATATGAAAGCTGATTTACTCGATGTTATCGACGATCAGCATTTGAAAAAAAACTTTACTTTCTTTTTGATAATTATAGGTGGTCCTGTGTTATGAAAAAAACGACCGATACATGTCAAAATTTGAAATTCGCGCCATATTACTTCAGCCATCCGATCAGTGATGTTTCTGTCAGTGAGGTTTGCTCTCTCGCCGCTCTCTCCTCTCTGCACAGTGATACTCAGCCCAGCCACGCAGCGTCGTTTGGCAAAGTGCCAAGATGCATGACTCACATTTGTGAATCATTTCGAAAGTGTTTCGCAATCCGATCTCTCTTCATTCATTTCATTCACTCTTCTCATTCCGTCTTGTCCGCTACGCCGTTTTCACTCATTTTGTTCCTCTCATCACTTTTAAAAATAATTTAAATATATTTCTTTAGAAATGTCGACTGCTCCGATGGCTAAGCGTGCCCGTTTCAATAATTACTCAGCGCCAGTCCGTTCCTACGCTCCAAGAAATAACCAATTTGAGTAAGTTCTTTATCTTTATTCTTAATATTCGTTTTAAACGGTAATTCAGCAGCAAAAAACGTAATTAATCATTTATTTTCAGTTCCAGACGATTCAACTCCACTTATTCATCGCATTCTCATCCTTCATACCCAGTGGCCACACTCAGAAGTGCGCCTCAATGGCTGCCTCTTCAACCTGTTCATCGTGATAACGTTACCATTCCACAGAATCTAGATCAAAACGACGTTATGAATTTCGTCCAGAGGAGCCTCGACAAGATAAAAGCTGCCAAAGTGAGAATTCATCTTTATTTGAAATGGATTATCTTTATTTCCTTCATCCATCAACCTATTCCATCAGGTCTCATCTCCTCCCATCGCACCTAAAGTTGAAGAGATTATCACTCGTGCACAGGCCCTGAATCTACTTGACATGAAATTGCTAAAGACGTGAGTAAATTATTACTAATTTCTTCATATTTATTACGAAGACGTGTGTGAAATTAGTAATCAATATTCCACTTTCAGTCGCAACTCCTCAGCAATCTCCTCCCTCCTGTCTTCTCCTTCTCTCTGCGAGCGTTGCGGTCTTCACAATATTCCCAAAGATCAAAAAGCGAAACACGATGATTGGCACGTGAAGAAGAATATTGAGGAAATGAAGAGAAAGAAAGAGGGAGCATTGAACATCAGGGTATTGTATCCTTCAGCACAGGTACGTTATCTTTTATGCCGAGTGAGGAGCGATACTCTGATTTTCTACATTGTTTTATTACAACAAATGGAGAAAATGAGGGTATTGCTCAACTTGAGAGTGAGTCTTCCTTGGGAAGGCCAGCTCGATCTCTCAATTTATTATGGATTAATGATGATGATGAATTCGATAAAGACATTTATTATTGTTCCCTCGATGTTGCGAGAGAGCTGAAGAGTGCTCATGTATTGATTCCTTGTTAACAATTGAACTATTATTTCTTATTTCTCTTTCCTCTTCAATTATTACCATTCTACAGAATGAATCATTGTCTTTTTCACACTTATATTCTTTTAATTATTGCATTACATAATTTGATGTCTGTGTCTATTCCTCATCAGGTATTCTTATTTGCTGTCGTTTCTGGGTTGGGTGGGTTTACCATGTGAACTATTCCAGCTACTGAATACCGATAACTTCAAATTAAATGCTCAATCGAACCATCGCGTCATCCATCAATTATAATTGCTGTTCCTTTATTATTATTCCATGCATAAAGAATTTCTAAATTAAAAATTAATTAATTTTCTACAGAGCTGGGTGAACACCGTTGAAGATGAAGTTACAGGGCAACTAGTCGGCCCCAAGGACGAAGTTGCAGTTACTGTGAACGGTTAGTCGTCATTCAATAGAAACATCTTGATCGAATTGTCCGAAGAACATCGTTTAATAAATATAATTTCAGGTAACATCTCACCGTCCATCGCTGAGAAACCATCGGTGAGCTGCTCAGATGACACTTCCAAGGTCAGTTTCGTCCAGATTTCATTAGGATGATTTCATTAGGACATAATAAATAGTGTTCCTTCTTCGCTCCCCGCACTTTCTTTCTGCTCCGACAGGTGAGAGAGTACGAGGAATGAAGAGGGATTCTTCATTATGTAGCCCTAGCGACAATACATGATCTCACGCTAGCCTCTAGATAACACTTTATTTTCAGATCTGCAGCGAGTGCATGGAAGAGTTCCAGACGTACTTCGACGATGACGACGATGAATGGAGAATGAGAGATTGTGTGAAGATGGAGGGAGGAGAGGTACGGATTATTGCATTTCTTGCTTGTTTTTTTTGCTTATCATGCATTTGATCAAATAGAATAACTTTTTAATAAAATGAGCAAATCAAATATTGCAGGTATGCCACTCCGAATGCGCGCAAAACCACGTGAATGAATCGACTGCAGAAGACTTGGAAACAAGGAGGATGTGGAATTGCATTCAATCGACCTCCTCCTAATTGATATCGCAGATAGACGTAGATGGCTTTCAATTGACAATCGCCAATAGCAGTAACTAGTTATTCAGTCTATTTTCACCAGTGTTTCAAAGTAGTTCATCTACTCATTGTAAATATCGAAAAAATGTATAAAAAAATATAAAGAGAATATGTTTAATTTTCATCTTTCATTGTACATTTATTGTAGATAAAATTGGTCCTCTCTGCATCGGGAGGATCCGAATAATTTAGCTTGTTCCACGATCTACGGCATTTATTCAATGAATAGTTTTGAAAAAGTTATGTAAAAGTGGGGCAAATTATAATCAGAGAGATGTCAGAAAAATCGTTTATTGTGAGACTCATATTTTCCATTTCTCTTATTGAATCGATTCGATCATTCGTTAACACCTCTGATTGGTATCTTCATCAGTCGTTTGTTCTTAATAATTATGGTTCTTTCTATTCTTCTTTTCGCTTATCAAGATTTTTTAGTGCTGAACTTTCGCGACTATTTAATATCCTTCCTTTTCTTGTTCTACTTTTATTGATCTCTTCACTGTTCATTAATTTTTTGAACCTATTCGTATTCACATTTACCCTCTGGCTTCCTATCGCGAGGACCAAATTGATCTCATGATCAATCGGCGCGAGAGTTCAGATCAAGTGTTCCTTTACGACCTGCAACCACAGACATCGGTCTCCTATGTCTGGAAAGTCGGAAGCCAAATCATAAACTTGCTATTTAAGGTCGCTGCAATCGCCAGTCACTCTCAATCACTTTGTTGATCACTCTACTATCTTCTACCATGGACTCGTCTCTCTTCGCCCAATCGCAGGAAATCACGGCTATTCAGAAGCAGATTGATTGTATCAAGTTCATTTCTGATGGTGAGAATTCATACGACGATTCTTCGAAATCTATTTTATTTTTTAAATGAAGAACTTTTGAAATTCAATCCTTCAGAACTAGACGGAAACGCATTCGGAGCAGAATTGGAAGTGCTCGAAAAGAAGAAGAAGGATGTTATGAAGAAGATTATCGATCAAGAAATTGCCAG
>LS488867.1:225590-253336 GCA_900490705.1 Pristionchus arcanus | reverse complement strand
AGAACCGTCCTTTCAATGACAACCCACTTTGGATGGGACCAGGAAACTATTTCTGGGACCAGGAAACTTTTTCATGCCCTGATCGGCCGAGTATGGGACCAGGAAACTATTCGGGGACCAGGAAACTTTTTAAGGACCAGGAAACTATTTTGGGACCAGGAAACTTTGATGGGACACCCAAAACGGACCAGAGCCCGTTTTTTTAACAAAATAAATTGTTGCATAATTTTATCTTTCTCGCTTGAAACATGCATTGACAGAACTCATTTCAGATCATGGTCGAGATTCACAAGGTTGAGGATACTCCGAAATTGCTACGAACAATTGCCAATGCCGGATTTCTGCTAATGAAATACGAGGTGATGCAAAGTCATTTGAAAGTTGAAAGCTATGAAAATTACTAATAAAATTATTGCAGATAAACCCTCACGGAGCGGCAATAGGCGTCAGCGAATACTCGTTTATTCACGAGGTATATATTTGTTTACCTATTTTTTACCAATTGAATAATTCCAGAATTGCATGGCAAAGTATGAAGCATCACTGCTGGCTAGCTTCCTGAAGGCATAAACAGAGACTGCGCTCAATTAGTTCAATTCCTTCGAACCATTTCGGGTCTAGCGATCATCGTTTTGTTTCTATTGTGATACAGATGATAAATTTGTTTCATTGTTGAAAGTTATTTGTGCTACATATAAGCGGTAAATAATTATGCATGTCTGCGCTATAGATTAAAGTGTACTATATTTGCCAAACGAACTATTGCGGGAGTAATCGAATCGAGAGTAATATATTATATAAAGAGTAATATATTATATAAAGACAGTAATATATTATATAAAGAATATATTATATAAAGACGATATGGAATGAGGGCATTTCTTCCCGTCTTCTAGCTGGATTACTCAGAAGAGAGCAATCAAAGGGGAATTCTTATCTCTCGTTAAATGTACACGTATGGACTACAAACAAAGAAAGGTGATTCATTTCCAGATTGAGTCATTCTGCAAATCGGACGAAGTTGCTGTACTAAACTTGTCATTAGCGAACAATGAGGATTTTCACGCATCGTCCAACGTATGTTCTTTTTCTTTCTAACAAATCGCTCGATTATATTTCCGTCGGACGAGCAACTCCACCGTGTCATCAAAATGCATCATTTTGTTTTAATTTCCGAAAATGGGAGATGGGAAAATTGTCACGATCGATTTGTCAGTAAAATCATAATTTGCAATACAGATCGCTGATGACTTCATCTAAGCTTCCCATAATTTATCTAGCTACCGCAGCTCTTCTTCTATTCTTCTACACTTTTGTCCTACGGAAACCGGAGAAGGTGAGATAGTACTCCATCTGTGAGCAAGTTGTTTAAAGTTTATTAAATTTGCCATTGGTCGGCACTGATTTTCAATCTATCTCACGTTTGCCCACTATCTTACGCATTCCATATGAGTCATATTGAATGCTGCGGAAAACGCTGCGAAAAGGGGGCTGCGCTGTTTCACACGCTAAACTCGTTGTCACGGAAAGATGGAGAAAAATGCCTATTCACTTTTAAAAGATCTTCTGTGGAATACAATGTGATCAATAATGACATTATGAAATAGCAGAATCTCATCAGAAAATCTATCGAGCCTGTTACCCACCAAGCTCCTTCTCTTCTCCATCCAACTCATCACATATTGAAGCATTCTTTCTACAGCAAGCGGCACAGAGAAAGTGAGAATTATGTATATCTGTTCGTTCAATGTTTGTCTCCATTCCTCAGCTTCATTTTTAAATATCCGATATGCTCAGATGTATCTTCGAAAATGCACTCGGGTTCGAATATCCAGACTTGGTGGACGTGTTTGAAGCTCTCGCTCAGGAGGTTGGTCAATTTAGGATGGCTTAAACTGAAAGTATTTTTTGGCTAGGAGAAAAATAAATGAAAAGGACACCCAAAAAAATGAGAAATTAAACTCGTCAGGCGAACTGTCCTCTTCTCGTTCGCGTCGGATCTGTAGCAGACGGAGGAAAATGGGTGTGCAATCCATGGAAGATACCCAAGGTATCATGGAATAAATTGAACAGTATCTAAAAATATATTGACGGATATAGCAGACACAGGTAAACAAAAGGCGATTGCACATTGTTGAAAAATCAGGGCGGCGTTGTTTTCTCTCTCGGTTCTCACAACGATATTTCATTCGAGAAGGAACTGCAGAAGATAACTGGAATGGCTGCTACTATTATTACTGTCGACAGAGTAAGTCAAAAAATTAACAATATTCGTATCTCAGAATTTTCGAGAAATAGTGAAGAATTAAAACGTTAATTATTCGTATCATAGGTATCAGTGGTATCATCGACAGTCGAAGGTCTCAGCAATATCAATGCCACCTTCGTACATGCTGAGATTGCTGATAAGACGGATATTGATGCCGTAAGGATTACTGGACTGTTTTCGAAATAAAATTAATTCAAGAAACCGCCCCACTATACTGTATCTGATCTGATGAGGAAAATGGGGCACAAGCACATAGAATTTCTTAAGATTGATATTGAGGGTGAGTTATCACATTGGTATATGTATATTTTAGAACATATGAAATAAATTCAGGAGCCGAGGTCTCAGTTCTCCCGCACTTTCTCAACAGCAACTCCGTTTGCCAGGTGAGAGTTTAAAAAAAATTTCACTGAGAAGCACTCTTTTCAGATCATGGTCGAAATTCACAAGGTTGAGGATACTCCGAAATTACTGCGAACAATTGCTAATGCCGGATTTCTTCTAATGAAATATGAGGTATCGGATTGTTGAAAAAAACTTATAAGGGTTTGTCTCACAGAATTTTATTTTTAATTGGAAGATGAACACAATTGCATATTGCAGGTAAACCCGCATGGAGCTGCAGTGGGCGTAAGCGAATACTCATTTATTCACGAGGTTATTATCTATTTCCAAGATAATCTTTTTTTTTTATTGCACATTATCATGAAATTAAAGCAAATCTGTTTAAATAATTTCAGAAGTGTATGGCCAAGTATGAAGCCTCGCTGCTGGCTAGCTTCCTGAAGGCATAATCAGAGACTGTCCTCAATTAGTTCAATTTCTTTCAACCACTTCGGGTCGATAAAGAATCGTGTTGTCACTACTGCTATGAAGTTAATAAAGTTGTTTGATTGCTGATCTCAACTCGTACAAGACATTACAATAAAGTGTGTAACAATCACTCAGACAATTGGTCAACAACATCAAATCTAGGATTTTTTTCCGATGAAGTATCTTGATTAGATCTTAGTCCCTGGTGCTCTTTCACCGGGAGAGAACAGCGAAAAAGGTTGAGGAATGAATAGACGGATCCTTCATTCTGATAACCCTAACAATAAGCGGATTAAAATCAATAGCAAGATGGTTTCACATGTGCAATCTGTCATTCACGTGACGCATTCTAGAAGGGATTACGCTCTCAATCAAAACAATGTGAGGCCCCTTCCCCCAAGTGGGAGGCCAGATAACGTGCTTTAAACATTCGAGGTAGACTTGGCGAACTCTCCCTAAATTATCGACTGCCTCTCCCTTTCGCAATCGCCTCTCGAAGTTTGAAGTGAAGCGAAAGTTCAGTCTGATATCTTATCAGTAAGAGGCATTCTCACTTCACAGGCACTTCCCCAGTCCCCACTCTGTCTTCTCCCTTTATCCTTCTCAAGAAGATGCATTGTACCCACTGCACTGACCTCCAATACCTTTCGTCATGCTAATATTGCAGAAAACATGGGTCAACAGCGTGTGGCACAGAGAGAATCGGAAGATTCCGAGAAGGGATACAAGAACTGGAAGCCTGAATTAATCAAATCAATGGACATTCTCGATGTGGATCCGGATTTGGTCTGGCAGAAGTTCGGGACGTTCGGGAGGTATCAGGTACGGTACTTTATCGATTGAACAACGTCAATAGAACTAATGTAATGCTTTCTTTCAACATAGAAACTAAATGAATCTATATTTGTTCAATATAATATTTCCAGATTCTGAACCTGGCCATGGTATCGGCGCCGTCTCTCATATACTCTGCACTTATGATGGTTATGCCCTTTCTGACGGAGGAAGCTGATGGATTTGAATGTATTGTCAATGAGGAGTTCGCACAGGTTAGAACAGGATATTTCTAAGTTTGACCGGGCTCATAATTCTCCATTATTCAATCATTTGTCCGTCAGAAATATACGGTTCTCGATCGGTGCACTGTCCAAAGCATCGAAAGCGGATTGAATCAGACATGCCTGGAACTAATTGGAAATGCTACTCGTTTCGATTATGGAAAGAACAGTCAGGATTACACCATAACAACGCAGGTGTGTCCATTGGAATTCATTTATTTCGTCTCGTTGATTATTTCTGGCCTCGGAAGGATAATTCTTCAGTACTAAAATATCATAGTGTCTGTCTGTCTGTCTGTGGCTAACTTTGTCTGTCACGCTCAAATTTTTTTGCTCAGAACTCGCTTCAAACTCATCCTACAGCCCTAAGATCTTCACCATTAGACTTCTAATGAAAAAAATTTTCAAAAAAAATCGATAATTGATTTCGTCATCATTATGCAATAATCCGTTTTCTTTACGGTTTACGCCAGAAACTGAACCAAATCGATCGTGCATGGCACCAAATCACTCGTTATCAAAATTTTCAAAAAATCGATAACCAATTTCGTCATCACTATGCAATATTGCGTAATGATGATGCAATATACCTTTTTTTGCGCCGTTTTCGCCGGAAACTCAACCATTTCGATCGTGCTCGGCATCAAACTTTTCGTAATTAAATTTTTTTTAAATCAATAATCAATTTCGTCATCACTATGCAATATGACGAAATACTTGTTTACAAAACTATTTTTCGCTCCGTTTTCGCTGGAAATTAGGCTGAATTTATCAAGTAGTTAGGTGGAACGCATTTACGCTTGCGGAAGGCTCTTGAGACCGAGAGCGATCCGGAAAACATTTATAATGTAGCCACTAAGTACGCTTGCAAGTTACTGGTTAGTGTTTGCGAAGCGTTCGCATATTACCGGGATAACCCGGCGATGCGAAGCGCTTGCAGATGACTGGAATAACTGGGCGACATCTAGCCAGCGAGCGAGCGAAGCGAGCGTAGCTGGCTAGTTCATTCATACATTTCCGTTTCTTTTCTAGCGTACGAGGTATATTACATAAATGCTCTAGAGGGGAGTTGTACATTTTGAATTGTTGATCATTGAAACATCTTCAGTTCAATCTCGTCTGTGAGCAATCAGACGTGCGCGACTACGGCTCATCCGCTTTCCTTTTCGGTTAGTTGTCTCTCTCTCCCATCGATAGAATCGATAACACTATCACTGATAAGAGTGGAAATGGGCGAGAAGCTTAGATTGATAAGAGGTCGAAGACCCAAACGGTGATAACAGTGAAAACCACGGAGTCTGAAGGGCTACCCCCAAAGAACAAGTAGAGTTACGATCAAGCATCCTGTAGAATGACTAGTTTGCCAATTCAGGTGCGATGTTCGGAGCTACTGTTCTCTCATTTTTCTCGGATAAACTTGGTAAGAATACTGTTTGAACGTCATGTACTGTGCTACTGCTTACTATTCTCTAGAATGAATAAACAAAAGAGTCATCATCCAGGTCGCCGCAAGTCCTTCCTTCTTTCCTTCTCTCTCTCCGTTCTCGTCAATGTGCTCACAGCCCTCTCCCCCTATCACATCGTTTTTCTCTGTCTCAGATTCGTCGCTGGATTCGGAATGGGAGTGAGTAATTTATCTCGAATTTTCAAGTTCGAAATTCGGGCGAGCTCTTCATTTCATTCACTCTTTCTCGAAACTAGGTAGAGCATGCGAAATGAAGAGACGATTATCTACCCGAGCTTCACACTCTAGTGAGAATTACTCGTGGAACTGATTTTACAAACGCATATTTCAGGGCAACTTGAGTATCGGCTACATTCTCATGTCTGAAGTGGTCGCGCCCAAGATGAGAGAATTTACTCCGCTTGTCAGTTTATTTTCGAATTGATCAACTATGATCCCTTTGCTTTGTAGCTGGCAACGTTCTTCTGGGTCTTTGGATACATGCTGGCTGGTGTGGCCAGACTGTACATCAATAGCTGGAGGTGGATCTACTTCACGTGCACTGCTACGGGAGTGCTGTCTGTGCTGGTCTACTTCAAGTGAGGTCTTGATTACCCCTAACGAATAGATTCAGCTCGGTGAAATTTAAATAAATACAAAAAATTATTCAAAATGTTAGAGCAAAAAAATCGAACGGAAAAAATTGCAGGTACTTTCCGGAATCTCTTCACTGGCAAGTCAGCAACAAGAAGAAGAAGGCCGTCACTCTGTCAGTTTGTGATCGTATGAATTTATTGAGTAGTCCTTATTTCCAGCCATATCCAGCGAGCGACTCGAATCAATAAAATGCAGATCAACGTACAGGATTGTATCACTGAGGTAAGTGGTACATTACAAGATCAAATTATGAAGGAGAAGTGCGCGATTGGTGTAATGAGAAGACGTGTCATTGGTCGGGCGCTATAATACAACAAAAATTCTTTATTTCAGCCGAACAGTGAAGATGCGAGTACTGGAACACAAACCGAGACGGGAGTGAATTGCTGCACTATCTGCTCGTATGAACTTCTTTCTTATTTAGCTCCATTTTTACTTTTCCTTCTCTCGTTTGCATTTCCCTCAATATTGATCCTGAGAGGCTAATAAAATGTAATTTCAGGAAGCCGAAGATTCTGTTCCTCTTCCTTCTCTCCGCTTTTCTCATGTAAGATTCCTCTTCAAAGCTATGTATTCAATTTTTACAATATTTCAAGGGTGGTGATGAATCTCACTTACTGGGCGCTGTCCCTCTTCTCAACGGATCTCTCCGAACACAAAATGACGGGTTTCTTCCTCTCCGGAATCATTGAGATTCCCTCAGCGATTCTGGCTGTCGTTTTATTGGTGCGGACATCAGTTATATCCTCTCTGGAAATGAATAATGCATTATTCTGATTTCTTTTAAGAAGCTCCTTCAACGTCGGACGATCTCATGCGCGATGTTCCTTCTCACTGCATTGAGTCTAACGATCGCAGTCATTCTGCCAGGTATGCATCCTTTGTCCAAGAACGACATTTTAAAAAATATTCTCAAGATACTGCTTGCAGGTTACCTCGATGGTGAATTGAAGAAAGGAGTTAGTCTCGCCTTTCCTCTACTCGCCAAGATGTTCAATTCCATCGTCTGGTCCGTCCTACCTCTTGCCATGGGAGAGATGATTCCTACCGTGATCAGGCATGCTCATGTTGTCTTTCTCCGTGATATTGAATGGATAACAGTAAAGCATAGAGATCAAAGATCACTTTCAGAAACTCGTTCTCTGGTTGGGTGTGCTTCCTGGGAGATCTGGGATCCGTCGTTGCACCCTTTTTCGAGCATCTAGTGAGCTATTTTTTCTTCAGTACGGCATGGCGAAATGAAAAGAAAATTAGTGAAAGTCTTCTAGAGATGAAGAGCATTTTCTCAGAACGTCTATGGAGCCAATACGCCGTCGATTCTCATCGCTGTTCTCACTGGAATCTGCGCCCTCGGAGTGATGACCATGCCCGAAACGAAGGTTCATTATCAAATAAATTTTTGGTACGAAGGTATTATAGCAAAACTCTGACCGATGAGAGATTGCGATGCATGAGAGAATGATTCTCAATCTTGACTGTCGTGATTGCAACCCTCTGCAGGGCAAAACTCTCGGAGGAGGATTGGACTCATTCGATGAGGGTCCATTCCTCAAGAAGATCTCGAGGACATTCAGTGGAAAAAAGCTGGAAGATGCGGTAGGTTATTCTCTTGTTGGCGAAAATTTCTGCAGAAACATTCCCCAGCAATAAATGTCATTTCAGATGGCAAAGGAGGAGCCTCTACTCAATGGATCCAGTCGAACTGAGGCAGCGTAACTCTGGAGAAGATATCATTCTGCACTGTTTCATTCTGTGCTGCCCCAGGCCATCTTCCCACATGTCATTGAAAGATTATTGTGCATTCGCGTCGTGTCACAATCGACTAAAAAGATTGAATCTTTAACAATTCGCAATGCCTTACAATTACAGACCAACATTTAAACAAGACAGAAACCTCTGGGCAAGTCTCGCACTTGAATCCCCAATAAAAAAGAGGAAGCAGGATAACAATTTTAGCGACAGTTGCAAACTCAATCTTCAAATTCTGTTTTACAATCGCCCTTGAGCTGAATCATCGAAGTCTATTATTTCAAAAGAGACTGAAGGGACAAACAAAGTATGAGTTCATCGTCTGATAAGAGTCATCATTTGATTATTTCTTTTTGAGATCGCAGGTTCTTCTGAAACTTTTCAATCAATAATATCACCATGGATCACGACAAGGTTCGTTCTGAATGTAATGTAACTCAGTTGCTTCCCCTTTTGTAGATCACTCCAGAGATAATCAAATCGACAATCGTCAAGTTTATTAAATTTCGCAATGAGTGAGCAAAATTCCCTAACCTGCTTAAGAATCCTTCTTTACAGGATCATCGAAACAATAAGTGAATTCTACGGAGATGAAATTCTGAAGTTGTCCGTATTCTTCAAGGAAATTTCAGATAAATATTACGAGGTAGCGGAAATGTAATTATTCCGTGTAAATTCGAATGAATCAGAACAAACTTCCTATGCTGGACATACAATTCGAAGCGATGCGAAGCATTTTTACCAGCATTTTAAATGCATGGAGCATCACTGTGAGCAAAACAGAGGAAGTCACCAAGTAATTGATTTGTGTCCATTTCACTTTTGACAAATTGTCATCTCAGGAATGAACTTGATTATTTGCGAAGCCAGTGTGTTCCTGAAATGAGTACTGAACAGTTTAGCGTTCTGTTAGACCTCAAGAAAGATCCTAACTGGGACAAGTAAGTTTTAAATGTCTCAGAAAACAACTCAATATTCCTGTCAGATATCTAAAGGAAATTTTGTCGCGATTGTTGAATCGATCGGAACTGGGCACACATTACAATGAAAGTGTTCGATTGGAGGTTAGTTCGCTTTTCCTGACGCTTTTGTGAGCACTTTTAGTTTTGAAAATTTTTTTAAGATTCAAGAGAAATACAATGATCACATGAAGATACGAAATGAGAATGTGAGAACTAAAAGAGATTCAATCATTGAAAGTGAGGAGTGGAATGCAGTTCAGATCAAAATGGACTTATTTTAGACAGAGAAGAGACGAAATTTTTCAACGATGAAATTATCACGAAAGAAGCAACAAATGTGAGCCCGCCTATGTTTTTAGATTCAGAATAATTATTCAAGGATGCTGGACAGAATCAATATGATTTATCATTCGGTCGAAACAAGCAAGAGTTCACGGCGTTTCTGGAGCTCAAGAGAACAACATTCATTGAATTTTTCGAGAGTTCTGTACAGTAAGATTATTTGTTAAGCAAAACTTTTGTTATCCCATCTTCAGGGCATGCAAAATAGCCATCGATTTAAGTATAAATAGAAAAACTACTGGTAAAATTTCTCATTATTCTCCAGTGAAATAAAATATTGAAGGATCAAGCTATTTCGTTCGTGATTTCAAAGAATCTGTATTCTCGCAAATAAGCTGCTTGGAAAAATCTGCACGAACCTATTTGGAACGACTAAGGTAAAGAAATGAAACAAGTTAAAAATGAATCTTGAGAGTTTGCTTAAATTTTAGTGGAAAAGTGGCGAGATGGCAGAACCAATCAAGTAAACCAATTGTACGCGATAATGAAAGTCAATTTTCAAACGAAATGGACTTCAATCTAGAGAAAATGATAGAAAGGTTCAACAGAGCAATCAAAACGTTAAACTTACTTTGCGTGTTTCAGCATGAAATCGCAACTGAATACGAAAGCTGATTCTCTAAGTGACTATCGGAAAGATGAACGAGAGAAGGTGACATTTTGAAAATCAATTATTTTTTTAACAAATGTTAATTAAGATTCGAAAACTCTATGAAGAGGACCTAACTAGCAACGAGAAAAATGTATTACATGCAACGGATACCAAGCTTCTCAATATTGAATTGAGCGAGTTTGAACAAACAAGGGAGGAAATTGGTAGAGGTGGAGAGGTAACTGATGTAATCTAATCGTATTCGATTGCACTCCTCTTTCAGGGACGAGTTTTCCGATATCAAATACCAGGTCATCTAATTGGTTTGAATAGTGCTTCAGTAAACATTGCCGTGAAAAAGTTTGAGGTAAACGATTAAAATGATATCTTTCTAATATATTTTATATTAGGTTATGTCGCCCCAATCGTCGAACAAAACATTGTCCTCGGGAGTAAAAGGAAACGAAGAAGTTCTTGCTCTATTCAAACTGCGTCATCCAAACATTGTTCAGTTCATGTAAGGTTTCTGTTGAATCAGAATTTTGCTCTCTTTCCTAGCAAATATCAACAAATGAATAAATGTTAGTGGTACTGGAACATTGGGAGGCGAGCGACATTTAATTCTGGAATATTGTCCGAAGACTTTAGCTGCAGTTATCGATATCTGCCGAGCTAGCAACGACTTTATCAGTTTGTCATTTTTCGTTCTCTTGCTAAAGAAATATTGTCCTCAGAACCTACCAATTTCACAAATTGGGCGAGTGGAATCGCCAATGGGCTTCGATTTGTGCATGAAAACCGTCACTTCCACGGAGACCTCAAGCCATCCAAGTAAGGTTTTTTTACTTGTTGGAGAGTTATGCCTTTGACTTGAGTATTCTCATCGACTCGAATGGAGTGGCGAAACTCGCTGACTTCGGTCTATCAGCGATTCCAATCTCACGAAGATGCACAATTAGCAGCAGCAATCGGGTTTATCGAGGCATTATTTCAATGTATTTCACAGATGTTTAGGGCACGGCTCGGTACATGGCACCAGAGCAGCACACGGGCGAGCAATTGGACTTAGAAGGGCTGAAGAGGGTCAGATTGATCCCTTGCTTGACGGTCCAGCAAAGTTCGATAGCACAACTTTCCAGTGTGATGTATGGGCGTTCGGAATCGTTCTTTGGGAAATGGTCACCTGTCGAAAGCCGTTCAACGACATTCAAGATCACGCGATCCCGTTAGTCATTGGAGCCAAAGATGAGTACGTATTTGTGTATAACAAATCACGCCGTATTTAAATAAAAATTCAGAAACTCCCATCCTGAGCTTCCCAACGAATGTTCGTGTGAATACCTCGTCAATTTACTGAGAAGGTTTGTTAGACTAATTTCAACATTAGCATTGGTATCAAGTGAAATTATCTCAAAATATTGAAGATGCTGGTGCTCGCAAGCCATCTCTCGTCCATCTTCATACTCCATTGCCACTGTCTTCATGCGCAATCTCATCTTCGATTTTGAAGACGTCAGATCAATTATTGATTCCAAAGAAATGCTAGTTTTGCAGGCATACAACCATGGTAATCAGTGGAAGGATGAATGCGAAAAGTGGGCGAGAGCTGCGGAGGAATGACAAAAATTACATTACATTGTTCAGAAGAACTGCTGTTCAATAATTTCGTATTTTTGTCCGGAGAGAGCTACTCATTGATTTTCCAGTACTGTGCATTTTAGGTATGCCCTTTGAAACGTAATTGAAATATTTTTAATATGAGCGGAAAATCGTGAGCCAGCACTTTAGGATACTGATCGACTCTAGGAACCCCTAGCTGATTACGCATCTCTGAGGGCAGTGGCTGTAAATCGTCCCTCTTATGACAGATTAGAGAGCGACCGCCCATTGTAATCAGCGGAAATGGAAGGGCAGCGGGAGCTGTCACCGGTAATATTCATAGGTCACCCGGTCAAAACTACCTAATAAATAAAATTCGATTATTTGTTGAAGCTGTAGTCAACACTTGTCAACGCCTCTTCGATTGATGATATTTTGCTGTTTTGCAATGCTTTTGTTCGTCCAAAATACCCTGATCGTCCGATTCATTGGCATGTCTTCGTGTGTTGTGGACAGCTGACCATTCCTTCTCTTCTCTTCTCAATCTCGATCCCCTTCCTCTCTTCCTTCCCTTCCTCTTTCTTTCTCTTCTCTTCTCTCCGATCCATTCCATCTGCAATAGGGTTGGCAATTTGTGTCCATTCCGTGGTCTGAGAATATCATTGTCCGAGATCGATTCGGACAGAGCGGTGTCTCAGACCACACGTGGTCCGAAATTCTCGGACCACAATTGTCTCAGACCACATGTGGTCTGAACCTTAAAGACGTCAGAAAAATGTCGTTTTTTCGACACAATTTTTGTTTCTAATGATGTACTAGCTTATTAACTGATCTTACATACTCGAATGATGTAAAGAAATCGATAGAGTTTAAAGAGCGCTACATTAAGGTATCCAAAGTGCAAATTTATCTTCCCGAAATGTTAGAATACTCCGCTCGCATACTTTCTCAGCTGATATCTACTCTCAAATCCGAAAATCTCTTCACAGAAGAGAGCTACTGTGGCAAGTCCACATCATTGATAATGCATTGGCTGTGTGAAGGATGATCAAATACTCTTATAAAGAGTATTTGCATGTTCTCAGACTAAAAATTGACAAATTTCAAATACTTTTGACCTTCAAATCATGCGCGCAAAAGTTTCGGACCACAAGTGGTCTGAAATTCTTTCTCCCCCCTTCATTCTCAGACCACAATTGTCCCATTTTGGAGAGAGCAATTTCATTTCGGACTCATTCTGTCCGAACGCGCGGGAGGGGAGCGGTATTATCAGACACAAATTGCCAACCCTAATCTGCAACCTTTTTGCCCCCGTTGAGTGACTCCAAAGTACTCGCGGCAGATATCACTTACGCTTTTTCCCATGCCCGAGGCTCAGTTTCTTTTGGGTTGACTTTAGGTCCAAAATAATACTCAAGTACTAGGTATTTGTTCATGCCACTCAGTAAACGAAGAAATGACCTTGCGAAAACACTTGGAAATTAACTATGGGTTAGGTTCGCATTACTTTACTTTTTTTGTTGCTTGTATTGTTCATTTTCGAGGAGCCGCGAAATTCGAGAAGCCTTTCAGAATGACAAAGCAGAACGGGAAATGGACGACGAATGGACCGAAGAGAGATGTCAGCGCCATTCCCGGTCAGTCACAGTTTTCACCCTACAGAAGATCTGAATTTATTGGAATAATTCCAACTCGGATATGTTTCACACATCTTTCAAGAGATGTGGGCAGACATCTACTCATTGGTAGTGAAAAATTCTTTGGCTTCCCAAAAAAACACATCTCACCATTCTTCCTAGCTACCTTTTACATCAACTTCCATACCCCACTCCTAATCGATCATTCATCCGATTGATCGAAGGTGTGATCTCTCCCTCTCCTTCTCCTTCTTCTTCTCTCAGAGGGTACACACTCACTCCAATCCGGCTACTCCATCATTTGGCCTGTCACGAAGAGTGGAAGATAGCCCAAGACTGATAGGAACTTGCGGGAATATGGCTGGGCTGATAATTGATCTTTGTTTACTCCATAACAACTCTTTGCTACATCAAAGCCTCATTCCTGGCCGTAACCTGCCAAGTTGATGTACTGGTCCCATCGTTTCTTCCCTCGATAACGAGAGAGAAACTCGATCTCATTAATCTCGACAGCCTCACTGACTCATCTTGTAGAGGGAAGGGGATCAATGCAGTGACTCTCTCCAATTCACACACTCTCTCGCTCTCTCTGATCGACCAGGAATGCGAAAGATGGGGAAAATTACTGAGAGAGTGTCGAAAGTCATTGAAGCGCCCTCATTCCCTCCCGTTTACTGCGGGCCTGAGAAAACAGACTGCAGAAAGAGAGATTGCAGACGTGTGGATGTTTTGTTTAGAATTCGAAATATGGGTAATCGTCTCTTCATTGCACACACTCTCTCGCATCTCTGACCAGTGCGAGAGTAGGTGAAATAAAGAGACGATCACTCGAATTTCTAGCATTGTTAGAGGGCAGGATAGTACTATTCAGTTGCTACTATTTGATCGGGATATTTATAAGCGATATATCATCACGGTATTGCCTTTCTTACACAGTTTAGATTATGAATAAATTCTGAAGCGTATTCGATTTTAATTCGAATCTGGTGAAGGGCGTTGCACATTTTCATCAGTAAAAAAATAAAATGCAAACAGAGCCCCCCGATCCATCCTGGCATCCCAATCAATCCCTTCCTTGTCGATAAAGCCCAAACGCGACCTATCTATCTAATCGGGGTAACACGATCCAGTGAGCAGGTGTGCAGGAATGGTCGAGATAGTGAGAGAGAGAACAATCAGCCCCTATCAGATATCCCGCTGACCTCCCAGAAGTACCGTGATTGGATTACGGTAACAAGATTACGGTAATCGATTACATTTCAGAGGAGTCGAGTCAAATGAGTGAGGCTCCTTCCAATGAGGAACAACCAGAGGATGAAGATGAGGTATACGGTAGGGAGTACGGTGGAAGGGTTACTGTAATGCTCTCGAGAACTGACTGGAAAAATGGGCAGTGGGAAAGACTGGCTGAGAGTAATCAAGGATTCATGGCCGGCCATGATGGCATCTCGAGTTGTTCCTGAAGCAATAAAAAGCGTTCTTCTGCTTGCTTCTTCTAGTTTTCGAGTTGACAGACTTCAGCATTTAACCCAATTTCATAAGCTCTCGAATATTTTCAATGTATTGACAATAATGTAGAATACATCGCCCTTTATCGTCGGTTCCTGATTAAATGGAATGGTAAAACAAATCATGTTGACAAGAATCTGTATTTTCGCTTCCTCAATTTGAGCTTGATGCCATCGAAACTTGATGATTTTTATTTGGAGACGTTGGATGAAGACGATCGCCGTCATCGTCTGGCTAAATGACAATCGTGAAACATAATAAATTGAGGAATCTCGAAGTGAGACGACGACGCATACAACATCCATCTCCAGTCCGGGCAGTAGTAATCGGACCACATCGTCCAGCAGGTTGGGAATTATCCTCCTCGTTTTTTCCGGTTGTGTCCCATTTGATTAGTTTATTATATGTAATTGAAATTGTTCATTCACATACTAAACTTGCCAGGATTTGCTGAGTTTTGGGGATCTCTGAAACGCATTTCAATTTCATTGAACTAACCGAAAATTTGCAATGAAGCCAATTGGGGTCCATCCCATCTAAGACATATTCCCTTTTTACGAGCAACTGACCTGGACGGGATCATTGTCCCCTACAGTCCTGTCAGAAGCACCCCCGTGTCCCCCTGCTCTGATCCCTTTTGTCCATTCCCCCTCCATCCTTCCTCCCGATCACTCCCATCTTCCATTCCGAACACGAACGAGCATAGAGAGAAGGAGAACAGCTGCATCAGATCATAAACTCGTAAACGAGAGCTCTCGATTGGAGGGGAGAAGAGGAGAGGAGGGAGAGATTGGTAGTAGTCATTCTATGATAGGGAATGGAAGGACAATGTGATAGGGGATTCAGTAGTAGGCTGTTAGAATAGCACACCTTAATATATATTTTTCTCTTTTAATTTTTTACTTATCATGCCGCAGTGTATTTTAGCAATATTGGGGAATGCTTACTGATCAGACGGGCATTGTTCTGGGGGATTCTGTAGTTGAGCAAGAACGCGTGATCTGCCTTTCTATTTTGCGCTGCATGTTTTTATTACGTGAATTCGATTGTGTTTTCGCTTGCTCTATGTGATGAATGAGAGCAAACTCATTGGAAGAAAGGCTTCAAACGAGGCTTCATCTCTTTTCCTTCACACCTCTCATCACTCGTGCGAAAGAGTGAATGAGTCTCTCCTCCTCCCTATCCATAACAGATGTTCCTCCTCCCTTTCCTCTTCCAAGTGAGAGAAGGTGCAATTGGACACCACTCTGTTCCCTTTCTCAGAGTTTATTGGGAGTGATAGGTCAGTCCATTGATACCCAAATGCGTCTGCGTAGTCTTAGCGCTTTTTTGAGTATTACATTTAGGAACGTGGTGACTCACAGATTCGTCTCGTATGATTTGTAGGGACGAACCTTGAACAAGGCTCATTGAGTGGTGAGTAAATCATTGTTGGGTATCAGAGAGTCGAGTCAAGTGATAGCGAGAGAGAGAGAAGAAGTTGGCAAGTGTTTCGTCTTCTCAGATCGATTTCATCTTCTCGTTCAATCTTCAGTTCCGAATGACTGAAAGGCGATCGTTCTTGCACGTTCATCCATGACTTCTACTCTCATTCAATTCACTGAATCAGACTCAAAACCCTAATAACGTAGTGAAATTGTGATATTTGCTCTCATCCATTCATTTTTTCGTCAATGTACTAAATCAGACGCTCATATCTGTGAGAGATAAACTCTGGCAAACGCCCTCGAATCGTGTTCATCATGATTCTTTTCATTGGATCGTCAAGATGTTCAGTGATCCATCACTTTCCTCCTTTTCATTCCTTGAGTTAGAGCAGAAGAGGAGATACGCCCTTCGCTCTCTATTACTTGCTCACTTTACTTCGTCTTTCTTCCCCTTGCGCAGTGGGTACTGTAGACATCGTACCCCTCACCGTATCCCTTGCCTTCTCCCAGTTACTTCCATTGCTCACTTTCGTCTGCTTACCGCATACCGGATTACTGTGGTTATCAGATATTGTATTTCTCATCAATCGATCCATTGCAGACTCGAGAACGGTGATCCCATTCCACGCCTCGCGCCTGGACTCTACCAGACTGTTCGAGATCCGATACGTGAGTTCCTACTTTTCTGGTTTCATCGATTGTAATTTTTCTAACGATAACATCGCTCGCAACTATCAATCTAGCCAGAATTAGTTCATTTTTTTTTAGGAATCTTTGAAACGTATTTCATTATCGTTGTCCAGAGAGTAATATTCAAATTTCTATCTAATCGCATCGAAAAACATTCAGATTCTGCATTTACTCTTGCCTACTCTTAAATTAGTTCTGCATCGCGCAACTCCGTCGTCTAAACAGTCGCGCGGACGCTTTGAGAGGATGTTTGGGGCTGGCTTTGCCCGAGTTTGGCATCGTTCTAGGACCTTGCGCAACGGATTTAGACCAACACTTCAGTCCAATTCAATATTTCCCGTCACTAGCATGCTATCATCGGAAAATTGGCATAGTAGGTAGTAGAAGGATTTTTCATCTATTTTATTGAATCGAGTTTTCAACCTGATACATTTTCGTATTTATGCCGACGCAGATCCCTCGACCTCCCGTGGCATTCATATCTACTTTCGTGGATACAGCTCATCCCTTCGTCCGAAAGCAAATGTCATCGTTAGCTGCTCGTATACATAATCCTGTTGACAGATGTATGCACTTCCCCGTGGCATTTCATCTCCTCACTTCACACCCTCAGTACTATTTCATCTGTTACATCCTCTCTTCATCTTCTCTTCATCCTCTCCGTTCCCATGCACATTGCACACTAAGGGCCAATCTCCTCACTCAGAGAGTGTGAACACATTTATGGATTTTATGGGGAGAGCGGTGGCAAAAAGAATTCAACAGTCAGAATTTGCTGGATGGAGTGACTCATAGGGAACAGTTTTTATAGGACAATTTTTTTTTTATCTAAACGTCGTACACAATGACTTTTGATCGTTGATCTGACTAAAAATCAGTCTTGAAACTCACTTGAGTTTGAATTTCGTTTTTGCCTCCTTCACATATTTTTTTCAATTGAACAGGAATGCGAATTACATACGATACGTCCCGAGTGTCCTCTCGACGATTTATTAAATACAACGTCTAGTTTCCAATGGGCATTTTTGGCAAAAGTAGCGATTAATTACATAATTATTGAAGCGATGTTTGGACATCATTAAAGCCATTTGAATTATATGTCTAAGAATCACCCTTGAAACTCATCCGAAAGACCGAATTCCTAAATCTTTCCATGCTCATCATTTCTTTCCCTCCCTCAAAGGCCGCTCTCTTTCTTCTTCTTTTTCTTCTTCTTCTTCTTCTCATGATCACGCTCCAGTTAGCTATACGGTCGATCTCCCTTTGAGACGCCTCCTCCTTTTAGGACGAGAGGGCGGGAGCTCTCCTCTGTTCGTCTGATCTCTCTGTATCTCTGATCGGTGAGATAGTTCATGAACTGGAAAGTATCCATACTCTATAGAGGACCAGCTTTTGATCTGAAATCTCAGTGAAGTCTCGATTTGAGAGACTGTAGGAATTGAAGAGAGGTAGTACTGCAGGGAAGGATTATATGAATGAGAAGGGCAGGGGGATTAATAGGGAAGACGAGACCAACTGGTCACTATTCTTAATCCACTCTCGTGTATCCACATTGCGCATTAGAAGTGATACACAGATTAGGATGAAGTTAGCTGTTACGCCATCGATACTGGAGAGTTAGAAATTCGGGATCGATGTCTCGTTATTTTGCATGTTCCTTGAAACAATATGAAGAAATTACTGCTAGAATTTAGAACTCCTAATTCTGCATTGATCTGACGTTTCTCTACGGTAGAGACTCTACCCACATATTATTTACATGCTTGCCTCGTTTGTATTTCTGTGTAACAGGTTTAAAATAAGTGATATTTTTTATTAAAAATGGGAAAGGTGGTTGTTGAATACAGAACCGATATCAATTACGTCACCCCTAGGTCAGCAGTGTTTCTTATCGTCGACTGAGTCATCATTTATGAGGGTGTCGAATAGTGCACTCTCTCCATTTCGCCTGATCTCTCGTTCATTCTGACCGGGAAGGGAGTGTGAAGGAAGGAGAGGGCATGAACATTACTCCTCGGATGATTCAGTTTCCGTCCTGTGCCCCAAGGGTGGAGAAGGTTTTCCATGCGCGAAGGCTGTACTATTGAATGATAATTCAATTCATTTTCCCCATGATCTAGTTTTTGGCCTACCTCAGTCAATTTTCTGTCTGTGTTGATGTAAATGAAGTTTTGGAAGATCTCTAGGATTGAATCATTCCGCATCGAGTAACACTCAGTTGTAAACCGAGGTGTGTCGCGCCAATTACGGGCCAGTAATCAAGTAATCCAGGGGGAACCTTGGTGACACCCACCTCCCTTGTGGGCCCTCCCCCTCTCTTCGCCAATCAACTCAATCCCCCACGATCCCATTGTATAGATGGAGAGTCCTATAGCTCATTAGAGGTAGAGGTTCTCGTTTCGGCATTATTAGTAGTTGGTAAACAAGAAAGTGTCAAAAAGCGACGCGTAGATGGCTCTAGAATCAGTTCTCATGTCGGTAAATCATGTAAAACGCCCCGCGGATATGCTTCAGTCCAGCTATAACACCTCATATCCATTCACCAGACGGTGTTTCTCTTATTAGTCTTTTAGAAAATTCAAAATTTGGGCCTTTCGGCAAGTTCCTACAATATTAGTCTCTGGTTGCATTGTGACTCGGTCGTGTTTAGATCTCCCCTTCCCTTCTCTTCCTCTTTCCCTTCGGCCGTTCAGTATTATTCCACTCTTCTCACTTGTCAAGACACGACTCTTCCCTTGTCTTCATTCTCACTTCACTCAACCGAGATTTCACCCGCTTTTCCATTTTCGAAATGACCAAAACAAGAATTCGCAGTATTTGCTCCCTCTCTCGATTTCACGCCTCATTTCGCAGTCTTCAATGAAACTCTTCCCTTCCTCCAACTCCATCCGGCTCTATCGCATCCGAAAATGTCTCATCATTCTATCATCAACCATCTTTCCTCTTCTCTTTTCATCACCCAATCTCTTTCCCATTCTCCTCCCTTCTCTCTGGTCATTTCCCCCTTCAGATGCCTCTTCTTCTTCAAACATTTGGATGACTTGCCCAGTTTTATTGTATCGACCGTCTCTCGATTTTCCCTTGTCTCTCACCTGATCTTACTCTGTCTCTCTAACCACTCTCTTCATATCCCCTTATCTCTCCCCTTCGAATGGCCCTTCGTCCCCCCTTTACAGTCCTATTAGCACGTGTCGTCTCTCTCTTCTCCTTCTCAAACTTCTCCCTTCTATTTGATTCGTCCGATCTGTCCTTTGTTCTTTCTGACCCTTCGAAGAGGATCGTTTCTCTACGGTGACAGGTCAATTGAAGGAAGGTTGGATGAAGTTGAATTAGTATCTAGAAGAGCAAATCCTCACCGCATCAACGCCGCTCTAGTCTCTCCCATTTCAAGAATGTGTGAAACTCAACCGTCCGATCTTTCAACCCACCGTTCATTTTTTCTTTCTCCACAATGTCCACACATTTACAACTTTTTTAGCGATGCTTATGAGGGGAAGAGACATTTTCTTCAGCAGTTAGCTGTACAAGATGGGGAACTTCTTCGGTTTTTGGTCCAGTCAACAACCGCTCCGAATGTGGAAGGGGTGGTGAATGAGAATGGTAGAGAGGTAATACTCTGCGAGAAAAGTATGGGCCAAAAATCGAAGAAGTGCCCAAGATGGTTTCTTTCTCCAATTCTCTACTCTATTGGAATCCTCTCACTGATTCTCCTCTCTTCTTTGTTACTCGACCCACTCGTTCCAACTTTCCGCTTCATTAGATTAGTCATGGCTGACTGCCAGATACCGTACCCCCTCAGTCCATTCCAGTCGGGACCATAGTCAGGGAGGTGAAATGGAGTCCACTTTTTGCCCAAGCAAGTGTGAAATGAGGAAGAGAGTCAGGGAGACGAAAGAGAGTCTTCTTCCCCTCTTCGAGTTAGTTTCGGTTGAATGGAAATGATGATACGGGTGTGTTCCCTTCCTTGATCTATCCCTCCAATTGATCTCGTTATAGCCAGTCTTCCCTTTGGCCCTACCTGCCCTCCCCGAGAGAGATGAATAGACCTTCTCAGCCTGTACATCTATTGTTTTCGTGTCTCTCTTTTGTACCAGTCGAGTCCTTTGGCGGATTGATTCTCGCCCTCTCCTTGAGGGGCCTCTAGAGCTTGACCCTTTGATCTCCCGTGTAGTCATTACCCACTTGTTGTACCGTGGTGAGATAGTCTTAGTGAACCCCGTGGCTTCCATTCCATCAAAACGTTGCGTTCCCGAACTCCCATAACATTTTGCCCACATGCCGGTGGGCACTTCTTCTATTTTTGGCCTAACCTTTTATCTCAGAGTATTCCCTCCCTATAACTCTCACTCTCTGCCCACTCCGCATTCAGAACTGTTGCTGTCTGGGCCACAAATCGAAGAAGTTCCTGTCAGTGCCCAGTGTAATGTCCCAAATAGGGCGAGAATAGCGTGAACTTTGGTGGAATTGTCACTATTCTGTCCAGATGGTCTTACTTTCTTCCTCCCTCAGTTTCCTCCCTTCTTTCCTTCCTTCTTTCTTCTCCAGTCCCACTTTCTTCCATTCACAAAACGCAGATGTGTTCACTGTTTTTCACCCACCAATCCTCAAACTGATGAGTAATATTGTCCTTTTGACATCTCTGCAGATCCAAATCTTGCCCCGCTCCCTAATTTTTCGAAATCATCCTCACTTTGTTCTATTTCGATCTCTGAAGAAGAACCATAGTTAGATATAGTCCTTGATCTCTCACTTGACCGTATCCCACTCTCATCCACTGTCTTATCTAACACACAATGGCCAGCTGGCAAAACACAGTGGTCAGAACGGCAAACGAGGTTATATCAGAAGACGAGAGAGTATGCGATTTGGAGAGAGTACGGCTTGAAGGACCCTGTTCCCGGGTTGTAAATATAGTAACAGATCACCTGCTACCGTATCCCAGAGTAGATACGGTAGGGGGATCAATCAATACCGTACTCTTGACCATTCACAGTCCTAGATTGGATGTTTGCCCGATTGTATGGCTGACCTACTCCGTCTCTCTTCCCTCTCTTTCTCTGATTCTCTTCGATTTGCCTAGTCTCTCCTCAATGTTTGCCTAACACTACTGCTTATCAGAGGGTCCTCCTCTCGTTCAGTCTTCTCTCTCGTCCTCTCACCCTCTCTCTTCCTCTTCCCCTTTTCACACCTCGAATAATTGATGCATCCCCCATTGTTGACTGAACCCCGCTGGCCAGTGTTGACATGTTGCAAGTACGATCGAAATCCTGCACTTTTAACACTTGCTTTTAGATGATCCTGGTCACTCAATACATGATCCATCATCATTCATTCATTGTCCAAAAGTTACTATCTATCTACCTTGTCTGTCTACCTAGATCTCATTATTATCGCACAGTAACTTGTTGTGATCTACCCCCACCCTATTGTTTGTTATCGCAGCTGAGTCAAGTGATAGCCCCATGCAATAACTTCCTTGATAAGGGTTGCTCCGGATAGAAGGAGTGTCTCAGTGACCCCTCTCTTGACTGTTGTCTCATCAGCTCACAATGATAATCTGTCCTTTCCCTTGGTCACTCCTCTCTCTATCTCTGCCCTCCTTGATTCTAGTTGGGCGTTCTGCAATTTTCAATCACCTTGCAACAGCAAAAGTGCGAGTTTGTTGTTTTTGCGTGAATCCTCACCCATTTCAACTCTTCATTCACGCCACTTTCTTCGTTTTCTTTCATTTCGCTGATTGGATCTTGCCCCTTCCCTTCCTCCGAGCAAAGAGGCTAAAGTCGGGGCAGAGAATAGGGCCGAGCCCCCATAGAGAATCCCGCGCCTCTGAGCTCATCTCTAAAGCGCGCCGTCACGAAATCTCCATTCAATTAGTTCCTCCCCGCGGCCTCTCTCAACTCACAGTTCTCATTACGCATTCTTCACGCAAAATCAAGCAGTAAATAAAAATGGAGAAGCGAAATACGCATTTAAAAAAAATCAATATTTTGAAATTACGGTAACTGTAAAAATGTGCGCGCGTTTATTGTCACTTGCCGCGCGATTTTCACGTATTGATTAGTTGATTTTCACATGATTTTTCGCGTCTTCCCCTGCTTCTCCGTTTCTTTCACCTTTTTCTCCTTTCAACCCCTCGATTACCTCATTACCGATCGGATTATGAATGTCGGTCCTTGTCCCTGCTTGGAACCAGTGTCGACCCCGCTAAAGACCTCCTTTCGGATCTTGCGCGAGCCAGTGGCCGAGAGAGAAGAGACCTTGTGCCTCGTTTCTCGCCCTGAAACGATGCTAATTTTCACTTCCTGCCCGGTAGATTTGGCTCATTCATCAGCCTATTGTTGCCCCCATCGCGCAATCCCCCCATATTCCGCCTTGAGCTGAATTCCTCGATTCCCACTCGCTTTCTTGTCTTTCTAACATTATTTCGCCTTATATTTTCATTTTTTTAAACTATATTCGCAGCAGCTGTATCCGACCTTGCTGCACGTGAGTCTGCAGTAGTTGCAGCAGCCGTCGCAGCTCATTCGATCGAGCTCCTTTCCGGCGGCCCCGCGAGTCCCGTCGCGTACAACAACGGTAAGCTGTCTATTCATGGTTCAGACGTCCCGTCAGAATTCGCTTAGTCGGGTGGTATCGTGTGAAGGCTACGAGTGAAAACACACGTCAATTACAGAGATGCGCGGCCCTCCACCGGACTGGAGACCACCCAGACCGCCATCGGCTGGTTTGTTATTTATTTATTTAATTTACTTGCAGAATATATTTTTATTTTAATATCGACACGCCTATTTTGTCGACTACATTTCCCCCTTTTTATCGGATATAAATTTTGTAATTTGTTTCTAAGCGAATACTAATGATAATGTAATCACTTTAATTTGTTTATGACATTTAATAAGATTAATTGTAGGTGATCCGATGCTTCCTCATCGAACAATGTCCTCTCGATATGAAGACGAGGAGGAAAACTACGAGGATCCCGAGACTTTCGCCCGCAAAGGTAAAAATATCGATCTCGAGGGTAGATCGGCATTATATTAGTGATAAGGTTGCTGATCAAAGGGAGGGAGACGGGGAGTGACCACTCCTCGGCTAGGGGGTATGATTTCACTGGCCGTTCGATTCACACTGGTCACAAAGGGAGAAGGGAGAGGGCATCCGTATAGGAGAAGAGGAGAGAGATGAGTCACAAGGAAGGAAAGAAGAAGAGAGGGAGAGCCAAGGGAAGAAGAAGGAATGGTCTGGCGCCAAAACGGACGAACTATACCTGAGACACTCTCATTAGACTCGGTCTTGCCTCTGGGTCTCCCGTCCTACCGTATCCATCCCTTACCGTACTCGATTTCAGCCTTCTCCCCGTTCGATTCGCCTCAGCATCGCACGCCCGGTAACTCGTATGAGATCTCCGCGTCGCAGGTATTATCCATTTTCCCTGATTATCGATTTATCGATTGATTTTGCAGCAGCGGCGATCGATGATGCGTGATTCGACGCTCCAGTCGACACTTTCTGATGATGATTTCTACCTCAATCAACCGCCCTCGATCCTACACAAGAACGAGGCTGGAACCTACTTCATTCCCTCGGGAACTCGTGAGATTTTAACTTTGATCTTTGATCTTTGACACGAAAATGATCCAACCTGGCGGCAGGCGGCACTTGTCGCGGCTCTTCCTATTAGCGGGTGTGATATACAAGCAGAGGGGTCACTACCGTTTTATTGACTCTTCCTGACCTGTGCCCAGTTGCTAAGATGGGGGTGTAATACACTAGGGCGGGAGCTTTGAGAGGGAAAAGGAGGGGAGTACCGACGGCAAAAGTGAGTGACACCTTATCTATTAGATTACGCAAGTGGCTGTTGACTAGGAAGGAGAGGTCGAAGGGTACTGATCAGCCTCTATTAGGTGATCCAGGGAAAAGGTCCTATCTTTACCGATAGGCGGAAGCATGAAAGGTCCTTGTGCTACAAGTGGTTTGTTTGCAGTCCGGCTCCCCCTTTTTGAGGCCGATTTGAGTGATGGAGTGAGAAGTAGAGACGATATCTGTGCAAATATCACTGTTGATCTATCTTTTGTCTTTCCCACTCTGCAATAACACTCACTGCTAATGGCAGGATGTGAGCGGGGATAATCTATGGATACGGTAATTACCGTACTCCCTCAGGGGGTATCAGGATAAGAATCACGTCAGGTCAAGCGAGGAGTAATCGACTGTTGTGACAGTGGAAGGATAATTGAGCCACTGGGGTTCTTTAGCCATTCATAGAAGAAGGATTGTTTTGCGAAGAAGAATCGATAATGAGGATATCATTAACTGAAGGTGGAGGAAGATATCCTGGAAAGCGGAGTGAATCCAATGATCTAGGGGTCTGCTTTAGAGCGATGTGTTGGCACAAAATTGAGAATAATTGGGAGACAACTCGAGAAAGTGCCATCCCTCAATCAACCCCATCTGATCTACTCATCCGTGTCAATGGCACGAGGGTAAACCAGTAAATGGAGCACCTCCTTTCCCTATGTCTAATTGAGCTTTTATTGTGACGCTGAACATCGAGAGAAAGAGTAGCGAAGCGAAGGAGAAGAATATTAGAAAGGCTTCGAGCACTGTATAGAAGGATATTCACCCCCGTCTGACGAATCTGAAAGTGATTCGGGAATATGAGACGAAGTCATTGGCCATATGAGAAATGAGGATCGGAACGGGCTAGGGATGATGCAATATCGAGCCCTTGAGGGGTAGATGAGATGTAATAATAGTGGTATAGCTATTTTTATGATGGTTGACGAACGTAGTAGGGGTTCGCACTCATCTCTCATCTCTCCCCATCTCTCTCAATTTCCTTCCTTCTTCTTTCTCCATTCCTCTCGATTCATCTCCATTCTCCCTCCTCTTCCCATCTCCACAATTGTGTATGCATTAGAGAACCCACAGGGGCAGAGATGACACCTTGCTGTCACTTATATTCCTCCACTGCTCAGTCCTCGATAGCTGCCGTGCTACGATAGATGAGTAGGCTGTGACCTACCACAGAGTACTCTCGACTCCCTCCCGCAGACTTCTTTCGTTTGTCCTCTCAATTGGTCATGACATCCTGGCAGCATCCGCTCTCTTCATTTCCCATACTCTCTCGTCCCTCTGACCTCTCTGCCCTCTCCCTTCTCTCTCAAATTCCCCTACTCTCTCTCATCACCTCCAGATACTCGTTAGTCTTCCTTCCGGTCACACCTACTGACTGGATGTCATCAGTGTGAGAGTGGACAGAGAGGACGACTGATGATGATGAGAAGAGAAGAAGAGACCACCCATATTGTTGGCCTAGACGAATAGTATAGTAACAGTATAGGAGGACCACCCTGTTGGCAATATTCCTTCATTTTTTTACTTTATTCATATCCGCGAAGAATTTTGTCGCATTTTGCGCGATTCATACTGATGTAGAGCTAGCAGCTCTGAGCAACCGTATCCTACAGTATTCTATCGATAAATGCGGGCATGGGTCGGCGTAGCGAGTACGCAAGAGTGCTCAACGACGATCGATACGTGCCCTTCTACCGTAATCCCGCAGCAAGGGTGGATACGGTAGTGCGGCCGGGCGCGCGAGGACCCGTGGTGCTGCCAGGTTGGAGGGGGAAATTGGATTGGGGGGGGGGGCTCGAAAAATACTTTTAATTATATTAATTTGGCAAATTTCAGTATCGCATGGAGGCAGCACCTCATCGCCGCACGGAGTGAGATATCACGATGAGAGGTGGGGTGAATTTTAATTTTTATAATGTTATATAAATTGTGTTTCTATTTGATTATTGAGTTGTGCACCAGCAAATTCGCTGCTTCGAGTTGGGGTTATCCCAGCTTTCTTTGCGAACTTTCAATCTGTAGTCGATCTCTGCCACAACTAAAACTTAGTTTATTTTGATTCTGCTTCTGCCTGATTGATCGGTGATTCATGGGTTGATCATGCCAATAGGCAAGCGGGTTTCCTCAATGGTCCGATAATGGATAGTCCTAGAAAATTAGTAATATTCCGATTCAAACTTCCTCATTGTATCTATCATCGCATTGCTCATTCATCTTGCTTGTTTTCTCTATGGCTGCATCATCATCACTAGAACGGCGAAACCCCTCAACGATTGCGCATTTCTATTTTCCTCTCATTTCTTTTTAGTGAGATATGATATCCTGGTAATTGTGCTGAGTAATTATTGTTAGACAAGTTATCCTGTAACCTCTATTTTTGTTAATTTTGAAAAAAAATTACCTGGTGGTTTGCGGCTTCTAGGAAAGCCTATCTTTGTTGCCGGTTTGGTTTTGCAATTAAACGCATGATGACAGTATTAATGAAATCACTCCGACGATCCATGTGCAACGATATTGAAAGTTATCCGCACCTAGTGTTCAGACGTTTCAAGAAGGAGGTTAATCTCGGTGCTGACTGAGTTGTTCAATCCCCCTGTCGCAATCACTAGTACGATCTCAATCCTTCTCGCACTATTCTTCCCATCTCGTCACTCTCTCATTGAGTCGGTCGAATTGTATCCATCTCTGCCTAGTCTCTTAATTAGCATACTCGCTTGGCCCTACGCACTCACCTCTGAATCCTCTTCTCCTTCTCTAACTCTCTCCAATCCCCATGATCTCTAGCCCTCTCTAACCAGCAGAAGTGTCCACTCTTTCCCTTCATTTACGCCCTCTTTTAATCGCGTTGCGCGACGAGAGGATTCTCACAACAGAGATTAACGAGTGAGATTTGAGAAAGAGAAGCGAAGTGGAGAATGGTAATTAGGTTTGGAAACTGCAGGGTTAAATTCGTTTGTTGTTTTAGCCAGTAATCCCGAGATGAATTGTTGCATGCTCGCCCATTGGCTTCTCAACAGCTAGGTGAAACGGCCAATTCGCGGGTTCGAAATTGCTCTCGGCGCCAATTGAATTCATTGTGGGAGGTGTGGGGGGATGTGTCCTTTTGAGTAGCATAGCGGTCCCCTAGTACCCCCCCCCCCA
>LS488867.1:95264-225375 GCA_900490705.1 Pristionchus arcanus | reverse complement strand
CTGCCCTCACTAATTAAGAGATGAAAGGAGTGACTGGGAGAGGGCAGCCACTCCGTCCCCCCAGGAAGGAAATAAGCAAGTGGCGCCACCCTCTTCAGTAGGACAGAATCTAGTTGATTCGACAGACCGCGTCTTAGAATTAGTCGATTGACTGAATTTGCACTGGATTACTGGTGTTTCACGGGTATTAGTGGTATCTAGGTGCGCCGTGCCTATGATCACACTGACAGTTGTTTTCTACGCCATGTCATTTAATTCTGTGAATGATGGAAGGTTTACGTTTTGTCGAAATTCTACGGACAATTGATGTTTCACGCAAAGCTAATTTTCAGCAGGTATTAACTTATCTGATACGTGGTATGATTATATTGAATTAGGATAACAGTTCTACAATGTTTACTGGTTTCATTTCTCATTTGTCTTTTTCTGAAATTCCTGGAATAGTAGTCCCCCTCTTAGGGTCGTTTTGAGATTGTCGCCGCAGGCATTTTGCGCGCTGTATTTTCGGTCGTGCAATCTCATCTCTCCCTTCTCCTCCTTTCCTTTCTTGGCCAGCCATCTTGTCCATACACACCTCTTGAAGTGGGAAAGGAAGAAGGAGGAAGAGAAAAGGAAGGAGGGAGTAGATTCCCCCGTCCTCCGATCAAAAGGAATTGAAGCGATGAATAGGCTCTCACTCACTCTGACCCCCTCCCTTGTGCAGATAGCTTTAGGGGAGTAGATCACAAGCCACTTCCATCATTCTTGCACGGTATTCAAATGGGATGCCACATCCTATCCTGAGATGGGACCCGATTAATGGGTTTCGTGGCGCCCTATTCATGGACCTCGTTTCCTTTGTCTCACACTTGGTTCCATTCGGTCATTGCGTATTGTGTGGTGATCAATGACTCGGCCATTACAGAGAGAGAGAGAGATACCAATCAGTCGGATGTATTGTATCTCGTGTTCCCCCAAGAGAGATTGAAGTTTCATAGAGGGTATTGAGATGATCCTTCGTGGTTTGATTACTTGATCATTCATAGCGGATAGATGTTTCATGTCGCGTACATTGTGAAAAGTGTCTGCCCTATTTGATGTGCCATTGGTATCTATTTCTCCTTTGTACAAATTGATGTTCATAGCTGTGTTCCGACCCGTTCTTCCTTCTGCAACTGCGTTCTAAATTCGCTTCCATAATTCATCATCATCCCTCCTTCCTCCTCCTCATGTCTCTCCTTCTCCTTCTCCTTTCAATCCTTCAATTCGCCGCCCTCTAATTA
The DNA here is from genome assembly GCA_900490705.1 of Pristionchus arcanus. Taxonomy (NCBI): domain Eukaryota; kingdom Metazoa; phylum Nematoda; class Chromadorea; order Rhabditida; family Neodiplogasteridae; genus Pristionchus; species Pristionchus arcanus. The sequence continues at coordinate 224,113 of LS488867.1, read as the reverse complement.
TGCCGTGTGTCACTAAACAATGAGTGAGATCATGCAAGAGTGAGGATGAAGGAGGATTAGAACGTGTTCGAATCGGGAAATGAATAGGATTGCGAATTGGGCTGGTGCGATATGGAATCCTCTCAGATTTTCTGAGCTTCAATGTGGTTTCACGTTTCTGAGAGATGTTGCATAGGATAGATTAGATGTATGCTAATTCGAGCGGCTGTCTTTGCCCTAGAAAAAAATGTGTCAACTTCGCATAATATTGTATAGTTGTAGGTTTGATCGGATGATAGGTATGTAGGCGTGGAGAGTAGAGAAGAATGTAGAGATGATGGGGGTGTTTACGCGAGAGTGAGAGATTGAACCATATAGAATGGGAGAAGTGTGAATCTGTGAATAGCAATGAAACCTCTGATGATCCTCTTTCCTTGTAATTTGTTTCCATTGCTCACCATCGGTGTATTATATATCCGAATCTTGCCGCAACTTTGTATCTATGCTGAAACACGACTCACCCATGCCCTGTCAATAGTAATCATCTTCCTTCCTTCAGATGTCTCCCTCCGTCGATGCTGATGGCTGATCAGGGAACGGCACTCCTCCATCCCACCAATAAAAGACGATCCAGTCGAGTCATGGGTACGGGTCGCATTATCCAGGACTAATGTAGTATTCATGTCACGGAAACCCACAGCTCATTGTCTCAATAAATTTCGAATGGATGTAGTAGATGGGATGAAACGAGAACTGTGAGGGCTTGAATTTGCGCGATGAGTAATTAAATGTATTGCAGTGGGTGGGACTCCTCTTCCGTCAACGACGATTCCTCCCCTCTCCGGATCATTGAAGAAACGGCCGCCGAGTAGGAGGTGAGTAGAGTGTAGATATGAGAACAGTGGGGGTGATTGGGGTTTTACGGAGAATTGACTTGTCGGTAGTATTTGGTTGTTTGATTACGATCGAACTTATAGGAGAAAAAAACAAATATTCAAATATATGAGATTGACGAAAAATTGTCTCTCATTGTGAAGTTATGAGCCCCAAATTATATCTTGGGGCTTCATAGGTGCTAGGTAATCAAGTGGTTGCACTCTATGCAATTCAGTGTTGTCTCCTTATTTACGTGATATCCATATTCCATTCCAGATCGGAATCATCTCTAAAGGATCACTTTCGACCCACTCCTACCGTACTCTGTCTCTTATTCTGCCTCTTTCTCGCCATCGGGCTCATAGTCGTCCTCTTGTGTGAGTATTACAGTTCGTTGTGTAGGTTACGTTTCCTATTCGTTTCTCTGTGGAAAATAAAGCCAATTTTAGTACGAGTACCACCCAAGTCGGACGTTGAGAATGAAGCGCATACTGGCTACACAAAGACTGTGAGTTGGGGGTTTCACAGATAAAATGATGATTTAATCGCACAGGGTTTTTTTTCATTACTCTCCACTAAAAAATAATAAAATGCATTTTCCAGCCCACTCTGCATTCATTACCGCCTCGATTACGATTAGGAGAAATGACCTACGTCGAATTAATAAACACTGAGGATACGTGAGTGGTTTTAGTCTTTGATCTCTGGAATATTGATCGTCTTGAAAATTGATCTTTGATCTCTTCAGTGAACTGCACATTCCCTCTCCAATGCGAGTCACGCTCAACGCCAGTGTCATCCTCGGATCCAAGGTGAGAAAGTTGTTTTTAACCCTAGGTCGAAACAGAATTAACGAGCAACATTATCCAAGGTTATAACTTGGTTGTGAAACTCCGATTTCATTGGTGATTTTTCTAATCGCCTTTCTAATTCAAAATTTAGATGGCAATAATGGGCAAATTCGCTGCGAAACCAACCACGGCCGATCATGATTTCCTGTGGAAACTCTCGAGTGGAGAACCCGTTGAGGTGCGGTAGGGAGAGATCAGGGGTCAAATACACAGGTTATGAAACTCAAAATGTGGTGTGGTTTTCCGAATTTTTCATATTTTTTGGCATATGGAGGTTTTTTTTCTGATAATCTACCATGATTTCGTGTAATAGTGGCATGCTTTTTTCGAATTTTTGTTCAAATTGGCCTAAAAATGTGGCATGCTTAGGTCCTTTCGGGAGGACTATTTGACCTATGGGAGAGATACGGTAGTTTATTGGGGATGGGATACGGAAGCAGAATGAAGGGATGGGATACGGTATCCGAGGGACGGTAGATTATCGATTGTTTTCCAGTCGTCATACCACATGCCAATAGACAATGCAATGATTGGATCGCGAGCGAGAAGAAATGTGGAAAAGGAGGAGGAACAAGTGAGTATCATTGATATCCCTTAGGATGAGTAGGGCTTGTTGTTCGATTAACGATAAATTATATACAATGCTTGAAACGAAATCTAGAGCCTAGTATTTTTTTGTTATTTTCTAACTAATATTAATAATAATGCTTTTGAGGAGCGTAATCGTCGTTGGTACGTCTTCGAGAAGTTCATGCTAGAAGGGACGTGGTATCTCCAATTCGTCAACGACAATAAAGATCGAGTGAGCAATTTTGTTATGCATGTAAGGTTGCTGTTTCACGGGCTATTCATATTTGTCTAGTATCCCAGATACGTAATAGCTCTAGGTTGTCGTTATAAAAATCATAATTAGTCAATTACAAAAAACATTTTCAGCCCGATGCCCTCACATTCATCTTCAATTCCCCTACCTCCTCCTCTCCCGATTCATTCTCTTGTGAGGGAGGATGTGGAAGAAACGGAGAGTGTGAGAGAGGAATCTGCGTTTGCGAATCAGGATACACTGGAAAGAACTGCCAGACACGTGAGTACTGTAGTCATCATAGGATACGGTAGTTCGATTGAGGTTACGGTAGTGATCTAATCGATATCGATTGAAGCCCTCTGTCCGATTCAATGCAGTGGAAAGGGACGCGCAGTGAATGGAAAATGCATCTGTGACCCCGGATTCAAGGTTTGTTAACCGTTTTCTCGATCAATTCTGCTATGATTGTAATAGCAGCTTCTCTCGGCTTATTGCTGACTAGCGAAACGCAAATGTTCCTTTGAATTAGAAACATTAAAGTAATGTTTTATCTTTCCGACGTAGCACGCAAGGAATTGAGTTCTCACAATGCCTTTAACATTCAAACTACTGGTGAAACACTGTTTCACCAAATCCTCATAGTCATCCCTTTCTTTCTCTAGGGAGTTGATTGCTCTCTTCTCTCTTCGTGGTGCGAATCTCCTGATTGTAATGGCCATGGCATTTGTTCCCTCGATGGACGATGCATGTGCCATAGGGGATGGACGGGAAGGGACTGTGATAAGGTAGAGAGGAGGGATGATCTTTGATCTTTGGTCTGTGAGGAGTGAAATAACGGGGTTCGAGTGGAGATAACACGCATGGGCAGAGACTAGGTAAAGTGCGGATTCGCACTTTAGTTAGATTGAGTCCATCTTAAGAATACTAATTTCAAGTGTCATAGAGTGTGAAAATAACCTCAAAACTAAACGAGTGTTTTGCTAGCTTCTAACCTCTTCCAACCTGAAAAGTCACTGAGAAGGTGAAAATAAAAGTAATGTTCAGCCCGATTGTCCACATCCAACGTGCAACGGCAAAGGAGTATGCAGCGAGGGAACGTAAGTACTTTTTTCTGTTGTGTAATCTCCTATTGAAGCCAATCAATTTGAAGTGTCACTATTTGACAAAAGGTTAGGAGGAAGCTATGTGAGCAATATTGTAAAGGCAAGGATTTAAAACAAACATCGATTTCAGTTGCTACTGCTCTCCAGCTTACGAAGGATCCGCTTGTGAGAGAAGACGAGTTGAGAAGATTGAGAAGGAAAAAGGAAATGAAGAGAAGAAAAGGAAGGAGAAAGATGATGAAGAGGAAACGAATGTGAAGATTAGTATGAGAGAGGAAGGTGAGCGATTATTGAGTTATTCACAGCACATTACACGATGATATTGCCCTTCCAAGTCAGCTAGGCGATATGGTGGGAAGATGAAACACACAATCAACTTGTGTCTCATGAAGAGAAAGACATTACTTTAGAGCATGAGAGAGGAAAGTAAGTTTGGGGATTTATTTATTCGACGCTAAAGTATCGCAGTTGCATATCTCTGCTCTTCCAAGTCAGTAATCAGATTTGATGTGAAGATGAAACACAAAATTGACTAGTTTTTTCCAGAAGGGAAATCAAAAAATGAAAAGGAAGGACTAGCATCCCACATTGCAGCCTCATCCCCATCTACTACCGTATCCCCATCCTCGACAGGATCGATCGATTTATTCTCATCTACTTCTTCTGAATCGTGCTCGAATCATGGAAGATTGGTAGAGGGATTGTGTGAGTGTGAACGAGGATTCGGAGGAGAGGAATGTGAGAGAGGTGAGTGAAAGGATATTATTGATTAGGATGGGATAACACTATCGAGTTGAGTATGAGGAGAGCACTATTCATGATTCAGTGAAATGGGGATATTGTAGTAAGTTTTTTTTTGTGGAATATTAGAATTCGTCGTGACATTGTAACCACCAATAAATTTTTGTACTTCAAGAACCCATGAAACTGGAAAGTCCTAGGATAGAATATATTGAGTAACTTCCTTTCAGCAACATGCTCTCCCTCGTGTCTCAACGGAGAATGCAAAGACGGAAAGTGCGAATGCCTGCCCGGATGGAGTATGTTTAAAATTTATCATTGTTATTCTACTATTTAGTGAGATTAGATGTATTCATCGTGCACAATTTGTTTTCTCCAATGAGATGACAACTTAGCCTAGAATCTGAGTTCCCAGATCTTTCGATAAAACTGGAATCGCGAAATCACCGGGTTAGAATCTGTAAATTCAATGTCGTTCTCTTCAGAAGGCTCAGCATGCGGTCGTCGTGAGTGTCCCGAGGGATGTGAAGAACACGGAAAATGCGCAGATGATGGAAAGTGAGTATCTACCCGAATTGCGAGGCGTATTATTCTTCCAACAATAGCTGTTTTACGTGCACTCGTTGAAACTCGAACATGCATAGCGATCAAAAACATGATTTCGCCCAAGTGCAGAGCCAGAATAGTTACAACAAATAGATGCTATTGGAAAGACGCAGATCCTAACTAAATCGTTTTCATTACTTGCGATGGAGTGTATTCATTTTATGCTTACTATCAAATTGATCTTTAATCTCTTTCAGATGCACATGCAATAAGGGCTGGAACGGGGCGAATTGCTATCAGGAAGGATGCGGGAATGGATGTGGAGGAAGGGGAGAATGCAGATTGAAGAGCAGTGGTGAGACAATTGATTGAATATTGGAACAGGAGATGAAGTTTGGAAAATTGGGGCGAATTTTACATATTCTTGATATTATTCCTAATCGTACTGCCAAAGGAGACCGTATTATTGATATGTCAAGGGTGAAACTGGAAATTACAAGGCCAAATATTCTTTATTGATTGGAATCTTTCAGGTGATTGGGCGTGTCATTGCGAATGGCCGTTTACTGGCAGAGATTGCGAAGTGGCGAGAGAGGCCGAGTGCGGAGATGGAATCGATAATGATGGAGGTACGGTAGCTGTGGTTTAGAGTTGATGAAATGAGTCTACTGAAACCGGGTGTTTTGTCGTTACAATTGTTCTACGTATTCTGTAGGTTCGGTTTCGATGCGCTCATTCTTAAAATTCCCTTTTTTGAATAACAATTAACGTATATATATTTTTCCAGACGGTCTAACAGACTGTGACGATCCGGATTGTTGTGATTCGTGCTCGGGAAAGCAACAATGCACTACCGTCCCCTCTCCCAAGGAGAGTATTAGAGCGAGTAAGGGAGGAGACGAGGGAGGATTCATGAGGGTAAGTGAACTTCTTTGATTGTGTGGCATCGTAGTGAGCACTGAAGATGAGTAGTTAGGGAAGGAGTGAAACGAGGAATTGGAGGGCTGCGTTTTTTATAAGGATACTTCGGAATCACTAATGAAAAGACTAATTATTTGTGATTATGGGAAAACCGTGAAACTGACGCTCACCTCTTAATCCCATTGTGAAATTTTTTAGACATGCGTAGAAGAATTGATTGTAAGAGAGGGGATCGGTAATTTTTGACCACCCCGTGGCCACGTCCCCCCGAGAATAAGAACCGCAAGCCCATACTTTGTGCATGTATACCCCTTGGCCCCGTATTAAACATAGCGCCACTGAGATCTTCATTTGAGCTGTCAGGGGAATAATATTGCGTCACAATGTTTAAAAATCGAAAAATCATAATTTCTGAACGCGACAAACTAGACTCAAAATCTCTTTTGGGATGTACCAGGCATGGCCCAAAACCAAAAATGACCCATCCCGATCGAACGACATCGCTCCTGAAACCTGATTTTTTAGTCAACTTTTTCGAAATTGCGACATATCTCGAAAATAAAGAGAGACCGACGCCTAATTCACTGTCCAAAATATGTTCAAATGTATCCTCTACCTAGCATTTATAGCAAGTTCCAAAATATTTTTGTCAGAATGTAACTTTTTGAGCCTCGAATGATGAAGAGTCAAGTATACTCTTGTAAGAAGCCTATCAATTTTTCTCTTCTTTATCTCGTATGCTCTCCAAATCATTATAAATTATTTCTTTATACACGGCCTCACTAGTTGGCATCATTTGAGCCCACAGAAAAGTGTCTTTGGCATGATTGGAAAGGCGCATACCGATTGATGCGCTCACCGATTTTTCTGAAAACCATGAGCCATGCCATCTTTTTATTCCGTATTTCTAGTGCTGAAAGTTGATGCCAAGATATTGGAAGCATATCCCTGGGCATATTTCTCAAGATAATTATTCGGCGTCCCTACCTAAAAAAATGTTTTCGTGAACCATGCTTCCACTTGTTCCTCAGTTGGTATAAATAGTTGTTTTGCGAAGAATGATCATATTTGAAATGATATTAATGTTTTGGGCCTGAAGAAGTAAAATTACAACGAAAAACTTGTACTTTGAAATACTTCAGAAAAAATTTATTTTCAATATTTTGATTTTTAAAAAATTTTTTCATCGTTTGAAAATGCCCACTCTTTAGTGCTCAAAATGTACTTATACCATCACCGAAAAATTACATATGCATGGTTTGTCATATTTCATGCGAAGAAAAACATTCTTCATTTTTGAAACGCAATTGAACATCGAAATTTGAAGAATCCTAATCTTCATATGAAATACGACAAACCATGCATATGTAATTTTTCGGTGATGGTTTAGGTACATTTTTAGCACTGAAGAGTGGGCATTTTCAAACGATGAAAAAGGTTTGTCATATTTCATGCGAAGAAAAACATTCTTCATTTTTGAAACGCATATGTAATTTTTCGGTGATGGTTTAGGTACATTTTTAGCACTGAAGAGTGGGCATTTTCAAACGATGAAAAAAATTTTAAAAAATAAAAATATTGAAAATATATTTTCCTGAAGTATTTCAAAGCACAATTTTTTCGTTGTAATTTTACTTCTTCAGGCCCAAAACATTAATATCATGTCAAATATAATCATTCTTCGCAAAAACCCACGCGAAACAAAACTATTTAGACCAACTGAGAAACAAGTGGAAGCATGGTTCACGAAAACATTTTTTTTGGTAGGGATGCCGAATCATTATCTTGAGAAATATGCCCAGGGATATGCTTCCAATATCTTGGCATCAATTTTCAACACTAGAAATACGGAATAAAAAGATGGCATGGCTCAAGGCTTTCAGAAAAATCGGTGAGCGCATCAATCGGTATGCGCCTTTCCAATCATGCCAAAGACACTTTTCTATGGGCTCAAATGATGCCAACTAGTGAGGCCGTGTATAAAGAAATAATTTATAATGATTTGGAGAGCATACGAGATAAAGAAGAGAAAAATTGATAGGCTTCTTACAAGAGTATACTTGACTCTTCATCATTCGAGGCTCAAAAAGTTACATCCTGACAAAAATATTTTGGAACTTGCTATAAATGCTAGGTAGAGGATACATTTGAACATATTTTGGACAGTGAATTAGGCGTCGGTCTCTCTTTATTTTCGAGATATGTCGCAATTTCCGAAAAAGTTGACTAAAAAATCAGGTTTCAGGAGCGATGTCGTTCGATCGGGATGGGTCATTTTTGGTTTTGGGCCATGCCTGGTACATCCCAAAAGAGATTTTGAGTCTAGTTTGTCGCGTTCAGAAATTATGATTTTTCGATTTTTAAACATTGTGACGCAATATTATTCCCCTGACAGCTCAAATGAAGATCTCAGTGGCGCTATGTTTAATACGGGGCCAAGGGGTATACATGCACAAAGTATGGGCTTGCGGTTCTTATTCTCGGGGGGACGTGGCCACGGGGTGGTCAAAAAAGGTCGAAAGTTACCGATCCGCTCTCGTAATAGTTATATTCGTGCACTGATCACCATTCCGTGAAACTCTACTCCACATGGGTTCATTCTAATCTTTTTCAGTATCTCCGTTTCACATCTCGAGACATGTCGTCCACACTCGGATACGTGACGAAACCATTCGATCAGAGGTATGGCATTTTATTCGACAGATGGCTGCTAAATCGTTTGCACTGTTGTACCTGGACACATGTATAATTTTTGAAACATTAAATGAACAAGGGGTAAAAAACGGGATAACTTCAACTGCCAGAAATTTGATTACTCTGCTGCGCTCACATGTGTGCAATGTCTTGGTAGAATGCGAATTAGAATGCTAGGGAGTAAAAACATGGTGAATCGGTGCTAAACTATTACCTCAATAGGGAAACGAACTGCGATATTTAATGTTACCGAGTGAGTAGTTGCAAACCATCTCTAATCAAATCATCTGTAGTCAAAGTCTGAGCTCCATGAGTTTCCCCATTGCATCATTTGATTTACACGAAAATAGGAGTGACAATATTATCTATCGAGAGAGGAAGTCCTTCCATTGCAGCCTTGTCTCATCAATCCGTGGTCGTCTCGTCTATCGTCATCGATTAACAGGCGCCACTCTTCCATTAAGAGGAGCACGAGTCTCTCAAGTGGGATCACAACTAAATGGATTCACTCTTACGAGGAATGACACTGAGGAGGGAGATGGTGAGGACTTTGAAGTATTAAAAGGGGGGATTGGGGTTACAGGGGATGTTAGTAGTCAACGGGGGCCATGATTAGGCAATATATCGAGCAAATATTATTTCGGGGCTTAATGTTAGGATGAGAATGGTGATACCGGGATATTGGGGTTGCACAACGTGATGATAGGGAAAGAAAGAATGGTTTAGCTATTTAATATGTTTAACATTTTTCGGTATACATAAAACTTTAATTCTAATCTAGCATCTTTTTAAACTTTTTTTTAGAATCGATAATTGAAATAATCATACGATCGCAGGTATATTCGATATAATCGTGAACGGGGGACGTGCCGTGGAGCTACAATTCCTACGGACGCCATTCTCACAGTTGAGAAAGGTACGGTAGATAGCGATTGAGAACTGGCTTTAAAAATCGAAATTGATCTTTGATCTTTTCAGTCTTTCTTCGTCCTTCCCAATCAGATCGTTCACGTGGGAGATGTATTCATGGATGAGAGTGATAAGGTGAGAATTAAATGAATTTTCCATTTAATTGGAACCTGGTGATTTGTGCGTGCACTATTCTAGTATAGCAAGTTGAGAATTGGTTTTATAGTTCATCAGAGGTCGATTTTGGAAGAAATAAGTATATTTTGAGCCAGACACTTACGAGTTTCAATGTCGTTTTAATATTCAGCATCCTCGTAGAACGTAATAAGACCCTCGGATTGAGTTCGTATATTCACATGATTCCATTCCAGTCCCCATCCTCCACTTCCTCCTGCTCTCTCGATCGCATTCCTCCCATGCCGGAAATCATCTCCTCTGTCGAATCAAACGACGGTCCAATCCTCGATCGATCGATAACTGACCCTCTACCGTATCCCCGCATCGTTGCCGATTCGAGAACCGTAGCCGATCAGCTGCCTGTCAGGTACGGTAGATTGATTATCGATTTGTCGATTAGAATGAATGAAATGATCATTTCAGAGGCACTTCACTCAATCTCGTATACGATTCATCTCGAGTTTCCGGCTCTGGACTATCGATGAGATTGACTGAGGATACTGTAGATTCCACTCTGAGATTGGTGAGTGAGGGATACGGTAGGAAGAGATTATCGATTGATTTCAGGTGCATGTTCACGTTGAGATCGCGGGAAAGAGACAGGAGACGACACTGGCTGCGAAGCGAATGCTCAGGTGGGAAAGTGGTTTCAGAGGGGAGAGATAGGGAGGATAGAGGGGGGGGGGAGATCAATGCGTAGCTTGTGCCTCGTGGAATATAAGAATACAATTGTATTCATCATTATTGATCCATTTAAAGATATTCGTGGACATGGAATGGAATGGATGCATACGGGCAGAAGATGGAAGGAAGAGTAATGGCAAGTGTGAGGATTGGATATGAATGGAATGGATGTAAAGAGGTGAGGTTAGAGAATGACCAAGTCTATTGAAACCCCTAATGAACAGTTGATGATCAGCAATTGGTGAAGCAAGAAAAGTAATAATGAATGATAGCCAAAATCGGCACTACTTTAGTAGACCAGAATAGATCTGCATCGCCTAATCTAAAATAGTTCAGCCGTAACCTAATCATGGAAAGGATGACATTTACGCTGCTTAGCATATTGCACTTAGAATACTAGAAACCGCTCAATAGGAGAAGAAGTAGGGAAAATGACAACCCTTATTATTACCATTCTGGTCTTCTAAAGTAGTGCCCCAAAATAAAACAAATATCGAAATTTGAGAAAATTAAGATGCTGTATTGCTAGTGAAACACCGATAAGAATGGTCCAATTCAGATCTCGTGGGTTGATCGACGTATTCCATTGGATTCATCGAATGGAAGAGAGGGAGATATGGGAAGAGGATGGACTATTGATAGACACCATCGATTGGATGTTAAGAATGGTAGGGTGTACAATTGTCTCCTGGTGATAATTAATAGTCTCGTGGGTTTGATGTTCCATAGTGGCAGTGAAACCTGATTGATTCAGGCACTTAATTGTTCGCTTAAATTTAATATTTTAACATTTCTCTCTTCAGAAGTGCTCGATCGTGGCGATGGCGCACGCGTTCAATGGGCCGATCGATCGAAATGGGAAGCGACTACCGTAATCGGTTAGTTATTGATTGATTGGGGGATAAGATACGGTAGAGTACGGTTGAAATTATCGATTGATTTTTCTCAGGCACTGGCGAGAAGCGAACCCGCCCGTGTACAACTGATGCGGAGTGCAATGGAGCAGCGAGAGAGATGAGACTGGCTAAGTGAGTAATGTAGACTGACTATTGGAATTCTCTTTCCGTGATTCGGGCATTGAATTGTGGTTACGAAGATTATCTGATTTTATGTGGACAATGAAACGTGAGAGATGCATTCGTTTGGTTATATTTTTGGAAAACCAACTAGATACGTTGTTATTGTTCCTGTATTTATCGTCTGGCTTCTATAAATTGGATGCATCATAGATTCACCAAGTGATATCAATGAAGACGAATCACTTCCTTTCCAGTCCAACAGCAGTGGCGACGGGTCTCGATGGATCGATTTACGTGGTTGATCATGAACTGATCAGAAAGATTTCTCCCGATGGACTAACGAGAACTGTAATGAGCATGAAGTGAGTAGTACGGTAGTCGTGAGGGATAACGAAACTCAAAGTGGGTTACGGTACTCAGAGGGATTACGGTAGATGACCAATCGATATTCTCAGATCCGTTCCATCCTCGGGTGAGATTGGTACTCCTCAATTGGCAGTTGATCCAAGGGATGGATCTCTCCATGTCGTCATACCCGTACGATATCAAATCATCCGAGTTGCGACTAAGGTGAGGGTGAAGTTTGTTGTTTTGGAAATTTAAGGAACATAATTAATGTTGTATGTTTAGCCTTCATATATAGAGCCTGTGAAACATGAATGATGCTTGAAGTGGGGTATTTTGTTCTGCAGAAAACTTCACCAGCATCGTTGAAAAGCGAAGTGTAGAGTTGATACAGTAGCCTGTGTTTCGTTTAGCGAGCAAGCAAGTTTTGTACTGTATTTACACGAAAAAATGAAGCCTATATTGAAATGGATCTACAGAACTACATGAAATTGTTAGCGGTAGATATCGGAAGCTATGAGCATACGGTGAAACATGAATGGACAAATTTATATTTCCCATTACAGGGCGGTCCTCTGAACGCAGAGAAGCGAACGGCTGTACTGCAAGCGGGAATGAATGAACAACAGGTAAGTTATTGATAGTAAATCTAAAAACTCTCATGGAATCGGAAGGAGTGGTTGTAAGAGCAGTTAAATGAATGGTGAAACGAGTAGGTAACAGGTTGAAATATATTGGGCTTCTCATTTTGGTTTTATGGCCGATAGACCGTATTCGTCATTAATTGTTTGCCTTACCCAGTATGATGGAATGTTCATGGAACATCTCTCTGGTTGGACAATACAATTTACATTTCAAATCTTTCCTTCAGGTGATAGCAGGAACGGGCGACCAGTGCATTGACGACAATTGTGGAGATGAGGGAGAAGCAAGAGAGGCACGATTGAAGAATCCAAAGGCTATCGCTTTCGATAGTCAGGGAAGATTGTATGGTGAGTTAGGGGTACTGTAGTTATGAATCAATGAAAGATAGGGGGCTACGGTAGACGATCAGGGTACGGTATTTAACAGTATTGATTTCAGTGGCGGACGACAATCGCGTGCGAGTGATCGATGCATTCGATCCCAAAGCGACGAGAAGAATCAGAACCATCGGAGATAGGTTAGTGAGAGTCCAAGCGGAAAGAATATTGGATCGAACGAAATATGAGTCACTTATGCTGCAGTTGAAACATAAAGTTCGCGTAAGAATAAAAAAATCTTTATTGCAAGGCAAAGATAATTCTTGCTACGTACTCTAGCGGAAACCTGTTACAACATTGTTGCGATGATAGATTTTTTATCAACTACCTCTGTAATACTGAAGTATGCCTATTCGTCGTCACATGTATTGCCATTTTTGCTTGGCTCAAGTATGCTGAAAGAATTCTTAATTACAACATCTTTTTGTTTCCAGATCGTCCTACAAGGCGAGTGGTCCCCTTCCCTGTCCCTTCGCTGCCCTTTCTTCTCCTCTCGTCGAGAGACCACTCAAGACACTCAGAATGCAATGGCCTACCTCAATCAGGTATACTGTACTCTAGGACGATTATGGGGTTACGGTATCGTTACCAAGTGTCGCCTATGGAGATAAATGATATGAATGACGTAATCTCCCTTCCTTTCAGTATCGATCAATCGACGGATACAGTATACGTGGTCGATGCATCGACTGTCGTCTATGCAATCAGAGGAGAGCAATTCACCATTGTTAGAGGTATGAAGGAGGGAAGTCTACCACATTGCAATTGAGCGACGAGATGTGCTCTTGAGTATGCGGTGAAGCGGGAATTGTATTGGTGTACACATTAACTGCGAATTCTTGGTTAATTAAATCAGAGGGAGAGGAAGTGTATTTGGTGGATGGGTGAAGCGAGAGTAATTCGGGGTTTGGATTGTGAAGCAGATGCGAGAGATGGATCGAGCTTGTTGTTGTTAATGAAACTACCGCAGGGCATAGGAAGTTGATGAAGTCGTGAGGCAGTGATGTACCTGGAATAAAATAAAGCTTTCAAATACTTACAGGCGCACCCCCCTCGTGTTCCTCCTCTCATTCCCCATCTAATTCGAGTGCCAAACCAACCCAAGTGGCAGCCACTCCCGATGGAGGAATTTATCTATTGGAGCACCATGATAGAGGAGAGGGAAAACAGGTACGATAGAATGAGGGTACGGTAATTGGGGTTATGGATCGAGATGGTGGAGCCCATTAAGTGTCCCATCGCGTGGGTATGAGTGAGAAGCGAGGCAACCTCACTAATGAGATCAACGCTGCGTTTTTCATTCTTAAATATTTATCGGGCGATTAGGTGTTTCCTAGTTAGTACGTAGCGTAATTCACAATAAGTAATGAAGTTAACCTTCCTAAAAATTCAGATTCTCTTCATTCCATACGCTGGCCATCGTGGAGAAGTGTTCGCTGGCGGATCATCAACGGTTACGACGACGAAGAATATTGGTGAGAGGGGATTACGGTAGTAGTTGAGGGGATACGGTAGTCAGGGGGCTGCAGTACTGTATTGATGCAGCCAAAAACCAAGAATGTTATGGCACGCTTGAGGCGTAGTATTGTAAAAGTGTGGAAAAGGAGGAGGGATACGGAGGAAAGGCAAAATGTAGATTTCTTTGGATTCACTCTCTATGATTTAGCGTTTCCTCGTACTATTCCGTACATTGATTGTTGATGAAACACAAAAGTGAAGTAACTCCCGTCCATCTCAGGTTCCTCCTCCTCCCCCTCTTCTTCCATTCCTCGTTCTCATCTTCGTGTTTCTGACGTCGTTTCGATGGCTGTCGATTCATCGAAAGGAGGAGGAATTGTAATGGCCGATGCCAGTGAAGGAGTGGTGAGAAATTTGATGAAGATATTCGAGACAGGGAGATTCGGGTTGCGATGGATGGTTGTATAGACGGTAGAAGTATCCATGACAGTTGTTCCCGATACTTCGTTCGATTAAATTTGAGAAAAAATTCTAAGCAAGGCTTTTCTTGTCCGTGTATATGCCAGAGAGAGTAGTGCCCCCAACATTGATTAATAGCGATGGGAGAATGCTAGTTAGTGGCAATAAGTTGGAGATAAATTTGTTAAAATACCATACTTTTAAAGATAGGGTGATTGCGAGGGATGGATGTATAAACGGTATACGCGTTTGTTATAATTTGAGTCTATCCCGTAAATGAAAAAATAACCAGGAATATTGGTGCTTCTTGGGTATTTCATTCCTGATTGCAGTAGGCGAAAGGCAATTTGTTGATTGTCAGTTCTGCAAAAAAAAAACACATTAAATTCCAGATCCGTCGAGTTGGCCCGAAGCGCCTTCAATTGGATCCCACAACGAAACTCTATCGACTGGCCGATCCCGAACTGAATGAGGTACGGTAGGAAGAGATAGGAAGAGAGAATATCGATTGATTGGCTGAATCTGCCGTAGTCAGTTCATATATTACGGTATTCTCAGGTGTATTTCTTCTCCCCTTCTGGTTCTCATCATTCGACAGTCGATTTGCTCACGGGAAGAACACTCACCAACTTCACGTATGACGGAGAGGGAAGGTGAGAAGTGGAATTTGTCAAACAAGAATTTCAAGAACTCGAAAATATATTATTCAATTAAAATGTTTTTCAAGAACTCGAAATTTCTTGAAATTTCTTGAAATTCGTTTCAGTGTTTTTACACCCAAAAATCACAAGGCTTTATGGGGTGCAAGTTCGTGGGGCACTAAGGCACCCAATCATCTCAAAAAATACTGATTTTCCTAGCATATTTTTGAGATTCTTGAAATTTCTTGGTTGAATTTCAAGAACAATTCAAGAATGGGCACCTTGCCAATTCTTACCAATATCATTCGTCGCAATTCAATTCTTGAAAAGCGGTTTTTTCTTGACAAGCCAACTCTAGTGAGAAGAGGGGGTTTAAAAAATGCAGCAAAGTCATCGTTCTCGCGAACACTACTTCGTAATTGAAAGGATGAAATCATTGGTTGTTGTCTTACAAGGGAAGGTTGCGATCTCGATATGGAGTTACTAAATGAGACCTAGCCAGTTCGAAAGAGGAGAAAATTCTAAGAACTCCTATGTCGTTCAAAACTGCTAAAGACATCTGTGAACGCCTGGGCTGTTGTACAGTATTAGGCATTTCTGGGACATAGCCGCAGAAATCGGTGCTCCCATACAAGGGCCCAGATATTATGAACAGCCTTTAGCAGTTTTGAATGACATAGAAATTCTTAGAATTTTCTCCTCTTTCGAACTGGCTAGGTCTCGTTTGGCAGCTCCATATCGACATCGCAACCTTTCCTTGTTAGGGCGATGCAATCGAATTCGCGATATACTGTGATGTACTTAAATGAAACAGCGAATCTTGGGACTAATAAATTATATATCTTTCAGCGCTGCCCGTCTCTCTTCGATTATCGGAAGTACTGGGAAAGTGAAGATTACGAAAGACGATGAATCGATGACAATCGATAATGGAAGAGAAATTGAGACGAAAATATCGATTACCAATGGAGAAATGAGGAAAGTGACCTGTGAAGGATACGGTAAGTAGAAGGGAGATTACGGTAGATGTCCAATATTGATATTCCAGCCCCAATCTCATTCGTCTACAGTAAGGAAGGACTAATGATGGAGAGAGGAGTGGAGGGACGAGGAAGGATCTTCCTACAGTATTCAACCCAAGGCGATCGAAGACTGAAAGAAATGGTGATGGAAGGAGGAGAGAAAGTGGAAGTGGAAGAGAAACAGGGAATGAAAGGTGAGTAGGGGTTTCACGGATAGGATAATTGAAGGATAGCAAGATGATTATCAATACATTCTTGTTACTCTTGTTGGAATAATGTTATTAAAGTTTGGTGTATCATTCATGTTTCACTCATCGAGTAAAGAACAAGGCAAAGTGCAGTGGTAATTGTCCCCTTCGTATCAGGTGATTACATCTCAATCCGTGCTAAACGAGGATCCTCCATTGACCTCAATCATCGATTCTTCCTAGAAGATCAGTCATCGATCAGAATGGATCAAGGTACGGTAGCACACTCGTATACGGTATCCAGGGACTACAGTAACCTCTTTCCCTCTTCAGATTCGACTCCCTCGTTCCGTCTGATTCCTCTTGGATGGTCTGGTGCTCATCTTTCTCAGTCATCCCTCGGTAGATCAGATCTATTTGATGCTTCATCGATTGGAGGAGGAGTGGATACGGTAGCCAATTCCCTGATCGGTGCGAGACCTGAGGATACGGTAGATGGAGTGATCACTGTACGCAAGACCAGTCTCAGGGCTGTTGAGGGTGAGTATCGATTAATTGATTGATTGATTACGGTATGGGAGGAGTACGGTAGAATATCGATTGTTTCTCTCAGGTCGACCCGCTCTCTCGTCCCGTCTCGAATGGTCTACTTCGTCCACAAGATCAAAGACCACGAAAGAGATCACCCAAGTGACCAGAAGTGCCAAGGTATACGGTGGTCTGGAGGGTACTGTAACTGATTATTATTAATTGATTGTAGATCAACGGAGCGCCTCTTCTCTCGATTAGATTCGATCACGATAGCTCATCCGATACGTACTCGGGTCCCCAAAGCGAGCAATTGCTCAAGATTCGATACAATGAGAAGGGACAGGTAAGGATTTGAATTTGACGCACAGTAATTGTTTGAATCGAAGAATTTGCGGGAATGAATTAATTGCAGATGATATCGATTGGCGCCGAGGTGGATGTGCTAGTGGAATCGGAGAGGAGGCTGCCTATGGTTGAGGTGAGAGGGGAGATTGTAGGGTGTTTCTCATATTCATTCGAAGGGTAGAACGAAGATAGAACATGGAAAGGGAGTGTTTTTGTAATCGGCGTTGGAAGACATAATGGGAGGATGAACTGGCGATTTTGTGCTGCGTCATGTCATGATCTACGGGGTTGAACTCGAAAGACAATAG
Organism: Pristionchus arcanus; assembly: GCA_900490705.1. Lineage (NCBI taxonomy): Eukaryota > Metazoa > Nematoda > Chromadorea > Rhabditida > Neodiplogasteridae > Pristionchus > Pristionchus arcanus. The sequence goes on along the minus strand of LS488867.1, from coordinate 206,489 downwards.
TTGGTTTACTATTCGCACGTACGAAAGACCATTTGATTTTGCGATTCAAGGTGTCCTGATATCGTGAACATTTCACAATTTAGCAATTTGATCAGTTGTAACGATCGAAAAATATTGAATGCATTCAAGATTGTCTACGATTCGTCGTCCGATTCTTCGATTCTCCGCAAGTGGGGAGTGAGGCAGGAAGAGATTAAGAGAGGTCAGAGGGGCTGAATTAGCAAGAACTGAAGAATTGAACCTCGTGGTTGTCCTGTGTTTCATCGATTCGCTATACGCCGTAGAAATTTGCAATAGCAATCCCTTGAAAATTCCGATCATTTTCATATTTTAATCATTAGTTATCCTTTGAGTTGTTCCTGAACTGGGGTTCTGGCCATACATCGAAATAATATATTAATTATCTCATAACAGATTCGTCCGGACGTCCGATTCGTCGTGTGTGGTCGACGAATGAGAGCGAGGGAGTGAGAGAATGGACGGCAGAATATGGAGAGAGGTGGGGTACGGTAGTCGAATAGGGAGAATTGCGGTTCCACGGTATATTCAAGTTCAACAGGTTTCTTGAATTTTCGATATATTGGTCCCACGCGGTGCACAACTCATGAAAGATAACATGTTTGTAAGACACATTGCGGCTTCTCTTGGTTCTTATAAGTGAGAGCTTTCTAGGAGAGATAATAACGCGAGCCTTTCGACCATAATTGTGTATTCCAGATGGCCTACCTCAATCACGGCTTACAATGGACAAGAGTATGAGATTGAGTATACGGAGGAAGGAGAAATGATCGAAGTGACCAGAGGAAATGAGGTGAGTGACGGGATTACGGTAGAAAGAGTATAATGAAGCATCTTTGATTTTTTCTTTCGCATCTGTCTTTTGACGACATATCAGCGTGTCTGATCATATCTAATCTATGAGATGACGATGAAACATACAATTCGCTAAATAGAGAAAAAATTATTGCAGAAATCGTTGTTCGATCGGCTGGCGCTGTTGGATGGAGGAGAACTGAGGAAGAGGACCTGGCAATTTGCTGAACAGGTAGGTAATTATCGATTGGACGTCTTCTTTGGGAGGAAGGGTACGGTAGAATACGGTAGACGTCCTTGTTTTCAGCCATTCTCCGTGATCGTTGACCGTGTGCAATCTTCCTCTGATTTCTCGTCTCCTCTCAATCTCGGAATATCGATTGATGAGGGAAGATTATCGATTAGAGAATGGAGATCATCGGATGGAGAGAGACACGCGATAGTGGAGAGAGATGAGAGAGGAAGAGTGAGAAGAATAAGGAATGGAGAAGAATCGATTACTGTTAGATATGAGAAGAGTGGAGCTGGAAGAGTGAGGTGAGAAATCAAACGTGTAATCAATCGACTTGGGACCTTGGGTCAGGTTATGTGATGAGAGTGAAACGTGAATAGTACGTGCAATTTGAGACTTTAAATTTTCGAGGCTTTTAACTTGTAATGCAAAAAAACAAACTTGAAACTTGTAATAACAATGAAACGAACTTTTTGCGGGTTGGTGAAAATCAACAATTTCAGTCAAATTCGCTCTTCTTCCGTTCTTGAATCGTTCGCTTGGCAATCGGAACTTCCCATTCAATACAAAATCGCGACGAGATCAACCAAGGTGAGGATTATGGTAGGATTATCGATTGATTTGAAATTGATTGGGTACGGTAGGTAAATGATTGATTGCAGACTGATCCATGGCAAGAGTCGACCTTCGATTTACACTATGACGATCTACTGAGAGTGACGAAAATTGAAGCGACGATCAATGGTGAGTACGGTAGTCTGTGTAGTAGTATTGAGATTCAATTTGAGAAGATCGATTAGGACTTGTTAAGGTGTTTATAATATGCAATTTATGATCGAATCGGTGTTCATTTTCTTTCCCGACTGATGAGTGGCCTGTGAAACATGAATGAATTCGATTTCAGGTCATCCGAAGGAGTCACTCGATCTCGTTTTCGACCAACGAACGACGCATTTGAAGACAATCGGAGGATTCTCACTATTGATGCAGCCAGCGAATACTACGGTAGAGAAGGGAAAGGTAAGTGAAGAAGGGGTTACGGTAGATATTGATCGATTATTGATTATTTCAATATCTAGAGATACGTTAGTTTCAGTTGGTGATCAATCGATTGGCCTCCGCGACGAGACGTCCATTCAAAACTACCGTGAAAGTAGGAGAGACAATGGCTGAAGTGAAGGTACGGTAGGAGTACGGTATTGATTGGATTACTGTGGCCCACACATATTACGGTAGTGATTGTAGATCATTCGAGACGCGTTCGATCGACCTACCATAACCGAATGGATTGTGAAGAATGGAGGAGAAGAGAGGAAATGGCAGAGTTCAGTGGAGTATGATACAGTGGGAAGATTAGTGAAGATGACGAAAGGAGAACAGGAGGAGAGGAGGTAAGACCGATTTATTGTTAGTAAGCTGTGTGTTTCTTGTCCCCGAAAAGTTTGTGTTCCATGTGTAGTAGATAGTGTTGACGGGTCTACCTGACGTGATGTTGGTGTAGAATTTGTATAACAACACAACCGAAAACGAAGTATACATCAGATGGAAGCTATCTTACGATAATCTCGGTCGTCTCTCAACAATTGGAAATGAATCGATTGAATGGGAAGAGAATGGAATAATGGAGAGAAGAGGAAGTGAAGAATATGAAAGTGATGGAAATGGATGGATCGAAAGAATCGGTTTGTTGATGATTATGATATTTATTAGTTTCATAGAATAGCAGTGTGGAATTGAGGTAAAAAGGTGAATTCTAGCTGCAGTGTTTTCTGATAGGTTGGTTGTATACACAGTTTGCGCTCTGTGCGTGATTTGTTCTTTACAGTTTAGGTGCAATGTGATTTTGCGTTGCATGGTATCTTGATAACGTCAAATGTAGATTCACTTGAATTGGTGTATCATTCCTTCGAAATAAATTCTATGAAGTACTTTGTCAGGTTCCCTCACGATGGATTTTGATTCGCTCGGCCGATTAATTGGAGTGCAATCGAAGAAAACGAAGAAAAATTGGAGTATCGATTACGATGGATACGGAAGGGTACGAAAGATTACTGTAGTCTAATAGTTGTTAGATTGTTGATTACGGTATTCGGTTACTGTATCGATATCATTTTCAGGTTTCACTTCTCCGTAATGGCTCAACTCTCTACAATCTCTTCTATGCAATGCCTGAGAGAAGGGAATTACTCACGCATTTCACGAGAAAAGGTTCGTTTTTTTTCCGTTCCGTCGCTCACCAGGATTGAAAGGCACCCAAAATCCGTGGCTATGAATTGTTAGTGGTACACAGAAGCGCCTGGCACTGTTAGTATTCTTATATTTGAATGATATGGGTTCGACGTTCCGTTCCGATTTTGGATACATCTAGTTGATGAAACATCGCTTCTCCTAGTCTCATCCATTCCATAACCCCGTTATTTTCAGACGGTTCCTCTCCTTCTCGTCTCTTCCACCTTCTGTACACTCCTCATTCATCTCTTCCATTCGTGATGAGAGAAGGAGAGAAGGAATGGGCATTGATTTATGATGAAATGGATCAATTATCGATTATTGTGGGAGAGAAAGGAATCGAGAGGGAGGTCAGTATTTCATAATTAGAGACTCTGCGAGCATTAGGTGATTTGCTGTTGCTGGAATATCTAAAAAGTTACCTGGTGCTCTAATTTCGATTTAACCGTCTCTGCTAGTGTAATTAGTCAAAATGAAAAACGGCCGCATTGCATATTTTTCACTATGTAGATTTGTGTATCCCTAATGTATCAAATCCTTAGTTATGAAGGAGGGATAATGATCTTCCTTCTTCTATTTTTATAACAACAATTATTCTCATTGCAGATCATGTATTCTCCCTTCGGTGACATCATGTCTGATTCGAATCCTTCCCTTTTCGTTCCTTCTTCATCATTTAAAGGAGGAATTCCCCTTCCCGATACAAGTCTCATCATTCTCAGAGATGGAGACAATTCACGACCATGGGATGCAAGATCAGGTACTATATAGGATACGGTATCTGATGATTATCGATTGTTTATAGGTCGTTTCCTCTCATTCCATCCCTCTTCCCTCCTTCCATCAACTCATGATCTACTCATCGATCCATCGATAGCTCTCAATCCAATGGCCATGAAAGACAGTGATCTTCCATGGGCAGCAGCCGATATTCCCGATGGTGAGTACGGTAGATTTGAGCAGATTACGGTATCTTTTCCTCTTGAGACCTCTCAACTTGGCTTCGTCTGGTGGCTGCCCCGACTCCTCTTCTCACTCGATTGGATACTGTAGTCACTCAATCGATCGATAGTCAATTTGTGACTTCCCGGCGATTAGCGAAATTGGATGGGAGATTAACTTGGCTGAAGGGAGAACAGAGTGTGGGATCCAGGAGGTTAGTGGGCGGAGTCTAAGAAAAGGGGGCGGAGCTTAACCTATTCCATTGTAGATTGAATAGTGATGATGGTCAGTTGGAGTGGTCGAGTGACGAAGATTCGTGGGCGGAATTGATGCAGATTGTTGTCGATGAGAGGAATAGAGTAAGTGGATTACTGTAGCCATAAGAGTATCGATCGATCTACCGTAGTCATCCTAGATTACTGTAGTCTCGAGATATTATAGAACTACCGTAGTAATCTCTCGATTGCAGACTGAATCTCTTCATTTCTCATCGGATCTTTCGACAGACGAACGTCTTTCTCTTCATCGACTTCTTTCGGAATCAACGATCGTCGAAGGAACTGAGAAGAGATTGAAGGATGATGGAGGACAGGAATTGCATGTCACACACAGAGAGGACCATCTACCCGCTGATGTAAGTGGGCGGAGCTTAAGCAGGGGGCGTTATTTCAAAGAGGGCGGAGCTTAACTAGATGTATCCATGCAGGTTCAATCCTCATCACACGTTCACTTCTCTATTCATCGTGGTCAGGATTCGATTGAAGTGAAGAGAGGAACGGCGAGGATTGTAGTGCATTATGGAAAGAATGCTGTGAGTTAGAAGGGAGACTGGGATGATATAGTTATAAGTGCTGAGAGCAATCATAAAATTGCTTATTAATGCCCTAGTTGGAAGGATATAGATTTGAAACGAGAAATCACAGAATTCGAAAAGTTTATTGTTGTCACACCTGCGTACTTCATGTACTTAAGTTCGCGGCTACCCGTTAAAAAAATTGTGATAATAGAAAAAAGTCGGCTCCCTGTAAGAAAATTTTGAATTTTCCGTGGCTTTTGTTCAAAATATGACGGTTTTTGAGAGTGATAGGTCGGCTACCCGTTGAAAAAAATCCAAATTAATTGCGGCTGCCCGTTACTATACGCAGCAAAAATTCCAAGTACATACTTGGCACAGGTATGATTGTTGTGATCGAAAGCATTCAAGTAGTTGGCATGAACGCTAGATACATCGATATTGGGAATATTAACTAGTAAATTCTTGATTGAAACTCTTTTCAGTATTCCTCGACTCGTGATCGATTGAGAGACGAATCGAGAAGGAAATGGGATGCAAGTGTATGGAAAGCAGAAAAGAGAAGGGTCGAAAGTGGAAGAAAGAGTGCGAGGTACGGTAGATTAGTCATCTTACTATATTGATTGTGATCCTTCAGAAACTGGACTCCCACCGAACGCAAGCAACTCATCGAGAAGGGTACGGTATCCGGCTACAGTATCCGGATCAAGGATTATACGGTACAAGCCCTGCCATCGATCTACTCTTTCGAATTTATCAAGATGTGATACCTACCTTCCCAAAGTGTTGTCTACCCTTTCCCAGTGATTTAGTGAAAATGATTAGATATAGTTAGCTCGTAATTTTAACCCCGTTGTACCCCATTCTTGTTTTGATTACGGGTTATTTTTCCTATGATAATCATACAATATCGAGTGCTCTTTTTTATCCCAACATAGCATAACATTTACTCACTTTCTTTAATAATTCAACAACATGCTTTAATTGAACCGTTTTATTGTTTTACCCCGAGATCAGCAAATTCATCTCAGTGCGATTAGTTTTTTTTAATTTCAACCCACGATTCTTTCTCGATTTTCACCCATCGCTCAATTATCAATAATTGGTTCCCTGACACTGGTCCAACCACGTGATTACGGGAATACGGTATCGAATCGATCGAATCTACGCCAATATTATTATCCCTGTCTTTTTTTTATCACCAATACTCAGAGTATTCATCAGAGGAACAAGTGTATGTTCTTTGTTGTAAGTATCGATTTTTTGACTTACCGTATCCTTTTTGTTGTCCCTGTATGATTATCAGTACCCAGTGCCCGTTTTACCCGACCGTTTTAGTCATGATGTTGATTCTCTATAGAGATCAAATAATTTTATTGCGATAAATTGAGATATAAATATAAGTATATTGTACATTGTTGACATTGAACTAATGCATGCGTTGTTGTCGCTGCAGGAGTATATAAAATATTATTTCTTTGAATTGCGAACCCAGCAATAAGCGTGATTGAAAGAATACGTGAAGCTCTTTTAAGGTCTATATATATATTTTTTAATTGTTCGTTATTGACAAGAAAAAACAGTTTTCAATCTGCCGAAAGTACTGTAGTCATTCCGTAGATTTACTGTAAATGCAGGAATCGATCTATAAATACTCGTTTGAACATGTTTTTTTCCAAATCTAGAATATTACTTACTTAGTTCCTTTGTTTCATTTCTATTTCTCTCTCTCTCTTTGTTTCGCTCTTTCTTGGTCAGCGCATGTTGTGTCTATTTGATAGAGTTCGAAATACGAGTAATCGTCTCTTTTTTCACACACTCTCGCTACTCAGACTGGTGAAAGAGTGTGTGAAATGAAGATACGGCGACCCGTATTTCGAATTTTTTAAATTTAGAACTCTACTGTTTGATGTTCCGTATGAATTACTGACTTGTTGAAACACTTTCATAATGTGTATGCGCATTCGGTCGAATTAGCATATAGGGTATGAGTTCCTCTGCAGTCTCATTCGCTCTTTCTCGAGCAACTTTTCTCATTTCAGCAAACTCGACTCATTCCAATATGACTGCTCCTCAAGAGAAAGAAGGTAAGCTAATGTGTCGGCGTGGATGGTTTGTGAATACTATTACGTGAACAAATAAATTTTACAGGCAATGTTATTTCGACGGTGATTTCGAAGTTTGATTGGATCTCTCCCGTCTATTCAATCGATGGATATATCTGGTTTGTTCTTCCGCTATGTAATGAAGGTATTATTGGAGTGCAGTCATTGTTTGTTATAGAAAATGATTATAATGTTATTTTATTCGCCAAATCTGTAATTATTAATGCTTAATTCATTAGGCGTTTGCGAACTATGAATAACGATGGAAAGATCGAGGTCTTCGTGCGATGTGAGATGTCGAATGTGGCTGAGTTGTGGAAGGTGAAAGCAGGAATCGGTCTCAAAGGAAGTGATCCCGGGGTATGATTGTTTCTTGGTAAAGTGCTTTGTACATTTATCTCTTCAGAAATATTTTTACATTCCAAATAAAAGTGGGGGGGGGAGTGCTAGTTCTGCTGAGGACACAATGCGATGATTCTTTTGTTGCATTTTTGTGTTTTTTTAATGTAAATTTGTCATCTCCATCTCCACCCTCCCGACTGTGCGAAATATTCCTAATATGGTATTTAAGCAACATATAAGATGTTTTGTATGTATTTAGTTCTTATTCTTTCCAGGATCAGGATCATCATTCGTTCTATAGCTGGATCAAGGCAAGCTATGATAGACGCATACTCAAGAATGAGACGATCTACGAGGGAACTCTTCTAGAAGTAGAAATTAATACGTATGATTATGGAAAGGAGTAGGTTTTTTCTTCTTCGTTTTATTATATTCAAACTAACTATTTATATTTTTATATAAAGCGATTTGTAAAAATGAATTCTGGCCTTTACATTTAATTTTCGAAAAGAGACTGTTTTCAGATGGAGACGTCGTTCAATTCTTGATCCCCTCAAAGCGCACGATGGAATTCTTGTGGTTGGAAGTGAGAAAAAGAAGATTGCTGTGCACAAACAGGTTATAACATATTATGAGTTGTTCTAATGTTCTGAAAAGTAAATGTATTTGATGATTTCAGTGTTTGGCGTCTCAGTCTCCTTTCTTCGATCGTCTCTTCTATGGTGAATTCAGGGAGAATGGAATGACTGAGATCCCTATCGCAGATGTTGAATACGAGGTGGGCGATCCGGTCAAATTCTTATGTGATTTGCATCACTTCGGTTTTTTGTGCAGACGTTACTTTAATTATATGAAAAGCTAACGTTAAACCTATAATTGAAGTAACTTTTGTTCTTAATAACACTGAAATGATTCATTGATACGAACCATTCGATATTTCCCGTCTTACATAAAACGTACCAAGCCGTACATGTATGAATTTACTCCTATAAAATAGTTTAATTTACTTGGTTCAGGAATTCTCGATTGTTATGAGGATGATCTACGGATTCGATGATTCCTTGATTACTCGTTAGTTTTTATGGGATTGATTTTCTATTCAAGAATACTGTGCGTTAATGACTCCACTTTTACAGAAAAATATTTCCAATTTTGCAGATGAAAATGTTCTCTCTATTCTACAGCTTGCTGACAGATTTGTTCTCAAGGTTCGTATCAATTTTTTTAAACATTCTGTTTTAATATGTCGCTCACAGATTGTGGAGGATGGAGTTATCAATTACCTTCTTTCTACGAATTTATTCACCACTCATGAGAAGCTTCTCATTGCGGACACTCATAACAATCGCTTCTTCAAGGTATTTTGCTTCAAAATTGGTTTTACAAAAGCTGTATGCAGTATTGGACATTTTTTTTTATCAATCATTCTTTCATTACGTTTGAAGATAATTTCTTTAGGATAGAATGATCTCTCAATATCGAGAAACTATGAACCCCCCTCTCAAGGCACTATGTGATTCTCCTCAATGGGATCAATTGTCGAAGGAGATCGTTGCAACCATCTTCGAGAATAAATCCCGAAAAAGACCTTATGAGCATTGATTGACCTACCGGATAATTCCTTATACTTTGTTCATCGTTTACGCGTTATCTTGATCTATCGTCACATCTGATATTATACCGTTCACTTTGTTGTCATGTTGTTAGATTTCGCAAGTTGTTGTGCTGCATATTTCCGTTTACAGGGCCACTGATAGCGGTAAACATTGTTAACGTCCGCTGTTTTAATCCGTGATAAAAATGAGTCTTGTACATTGTTGCTATTGGAGTTATACATGCGTTGTTGCCGCTGCAGAAATATTTGAAACCTTTGAACAAATATTCAAGCCAGAGAAAGTTGTTTTTGAATGAATATTTGCAAAAAAACCAAGAACGGTCCTGTAAAAACTGATGGTGAAAAATAGACAATGAAAAATCAATGGGAAAATATACTGTCCCCTGTCAGTAAAACTACTGTAATGTATAAATTGATGATGAAATTATTACTCCAATTTGCATTTTTTCGTCTCTTGAATATTTCTTTTGTTTTTCGAGAATGCCTTTTCTTTTTTTTACTTCCTGCCCATGATCGGCGCCTGTTGTGTGTTGTCTCGCATGAAAACAATCTGATTCTAACACTTATTTTGGGGCCTAATCATAAATTTGAATTCCATTTTACAAGTAAAACACATTTTGACACACATTTTGATCTGCGTTCTCTAGAAACCTTGTTTCAGTGAACTCGATTCGTTCCAATATCTGAGCACTTCGAGTTCTAGTCTAATCAATGAAATCTTCAGATTGGAATCTTCCCTCAGTATGAGTGCTGAAAGTAGCCGTCCCATTCCTGTGGCTGCTGATGTTTCATCCCAAGATAAGAGGGACAAAATCAAGCGATTCCAAGCACTATTTTCCGTTCGCGAGCATGTGAGTATCGCTTTGTTTTTACCTTTCGGTTTTTCGGTTTTAATTGCAAAATTGATCATAGTTGACCCTTTTTTCCTGACGGCATATAACTGAAATAAGGATATCTCACATGAAATTGTGTGTTTCAGCCGCCCTCTACTTTTTTCAAGGACTTCAAGAGACATTTTCATGCGACTATCGCCTATGGTCCCGGATTCGTCAAGATCCAGAGCAAAACGAAGACTGATCAGGTACGCGGAAAGTAGGGCTGCGGAAACAGACGGACAATCCCGGCAAAATGCGGAAAATCTTTTTCCTACTCGTTCTCAGCTTGTTGTGCTCGCAGTTCGCAACGCTATTAGGAAGTGGAGTGATAGTGTTAGTCGATGCAAACTGGTTTCGAATATCATTGAAATGATACTTCATTGGCAAACATACAAGGTAACGTAATATGCAAGTTACTTTGTTTATTTCAGGTGGCACATCTCAAAATTGGTGATCTGAAGAGGCCGGAATTAAGTGAGAACATCGTCTATCTCAGAAATAATGATGAAAGAGGAGCATGGCAATGGATTGAGATTAAAGTGAGATATTTGAATGATTATGTTACTTTTAAGTTTCTCTTAAGTTTAAGTTGTTAGTTTCTCGTATTAAAATAATTGATAGACATCGTCGTTAGCGATACTTGTGATTCAGTGTATGCTGTGCAAACTCTGGCGTTTCTTGATATCCGATGAATGACGGAGTCTCCTTAAATTTTCAAAAAATTCTTGTTGTTCGGGACGCCGTAAATATTTTTCTTTGCTAGTGGATCCCGCAAATCGTTGCAAATTTCTCTCACTGCCCCTTCACCAACTTGCCTTAGTGGAAATATTGCCCAACAATGCATCTATTCGTTTAAGCCGGGAACGCCGAGCTTTGCTTCTACGCTGGTGGAGGAGCTTCAGGCCGTCTGCTGGCAGGGTACGGTAATCTAGGGGATTGATGAATGACGATGTATATCTCGTCACATTCTTGTTGTCAACAAACCCTTGCAGCTGCAAGAGTCGTGACTGGCGCATCGACTACTCCTGCGGCTGCAGCAGCCCCTGCAGCCCCTGCAGCAGCGAACCCTGTAGTGGCTGCACAGATTCCTGCTGTCTCTGATGCAGCCATTGCTGCTCCAAGAGCAGAAATACGTGCAGTTGCTGCAGCTGTGGAGCCTCCTGCCTCGACTCGTCCCACTATGATTGCTCCTCAAGAGAAAGAATGTGAGCTAATTAATTGTCGGCATGGAGATTTTGCAAAACATATTAAGTGAAAAATTTATCTTTTTAGGCACTTTTATTTCGGTGGTGATTCCTAAAAAGCCTTATTGGATCTCTCCCGTCTATTTAATCAGAGGATATCCCTGGTTAGTTCTCTTCGTAATACAAGGTTGGATGAAATACAATCATTTTTGTCGAGAGGAGGATAACTTCATGTTATATATAATATATTCATTAACTAATGTTTCATCAGGCGTTTGCGAACTATGAAATATCGAGATGGAGAGATCAAAGCTTTTATGCGATGCGAAATGTCAAATGTGGCTGAGTTGTGGACAGTGAATGCGAGCTTCAACTTCAAATTAAATGGATATAGGGTATGGATAATGATGGTGAACGTGTTTATTATTCTTTGAATCCTTGAAATTTCAACACGTTTGACCATTGTAGTTTGTTTGTATGGTTCGCTTCTGTGATTTGGAGTGGTTAATGCTTGCGAGCTCCTCGTTTCCCCACCGGGCTGAACCCGAAATTCCTGATGATATGTTTTTTCCAAGTTGTATTCACTAATTATTCTTTGCAGGTAAGTGAGTCGTGTGTGTTTCATAGCTGGGAGAAGGCCAGTCCTGAACAACGAGTCCTCGTGCTTCATAAGCTAAAAGAGGGAAGTCTTCTCATTGTAGACGGAATCGATACGAATCATCATGGAAATAAGTCAGTTTTCTTCTTCATCTTCATCTCCTATTATATTATTTAAACTTTTAAGCAATGTGTAAGATTTGTAAACGATTATGGTTTTGTACCCAAACAATTCATAAGTAATTCTGTAATTCTGGTCTCAGTGTCTTAATTAGTGTCTTAGCGTTTCGCCTTTGAAAAGCGACGGATTATTTTCTTTCCAGATGGAAGCGTCGTTCAATTCTTGATCCCCTCAAAGCGCATGATGGAATTCTCGTTGTTGGAAATGAGAAAAAAAAGATTCCTGTGTACAAACAGGTTATTATAAAATATTATGAGTAGTTCTAATAATTTCTAATAGAACTTCTAATTCACAGAAAAGTAAATGTATTCTATGATTTCAGTGCCTGGCATCTCAATCTCCTTTCTTCGATCGTCTCTTCTATGGCGAATTCAGGGAGAAGGATATGAATGAGATTCCGATTCCAGATGTTGAATACGAGGTGGGCTATCCGAATATATGCAAAGACTAAAATACTTGTGCGAAGTTGTTCTTTTAAAATACATTTCATATATTTAATTCAGGATTTCGCGATTGTTATGAGGATGATCTACGGCTGCGACGATTCTTTGATTACTCGTTAGTTATTATTTGTACTTTGTTTTTAGTTTTAAAATAATATCCATTTTCTCAGTTGGTAACCAACAACTAAATTGCAGATGAGAATGTTCTCTCGATTCTACAACTCGCGGACAGATTTGATCTGAAGGTGTGTTCGTGTTTTTTGGTTGTAGTTTACATTCGTATTAAATGTGTCGCTCACAGATTGTGGAGGACGGAGTTATCAATTACCTTCTTTCTACGAATTACTTCACCAATCATGAGAAGCTTCTCATCGCCGACACTCATAACAATCGCTTCTTCAAGGTACTTTTAAGCATATTCTGCGTTGCAAATGCTTATTTCGATCCGAAGAGTCTATACGATTCCGGTCACTAAAGGAAATGAGTTAATTGTTTTAGGATCAAATGATCTCGAGATATCAGTACTATGCGACTGAACTGAAGGAATTGGGCGAATCTCCTCAATGGACTGAACTGTCGAGAGAAATGATTACTGCCGTATTCGAAGCATAATTCTATCTTATGGGAAACATCCAGCAAATGCTTAAATCCCTCATTTGTATCGTTTACGTGTTGTCTCGATCTTCTTGTTATGAATATCATTGCACCTCTCTTTGTTGTCATCGAATTACAACTTTTTTCAATTTTTTGTGCTGCACATTTTCCTTTACAAGGCGACTGATAACGATAAACATTGCTAACGTTCATTTTTTTTCTTTTATCCTTCGTGGGCCTTTTTCATAATTTCGGAGAGCGCGATTGAAGGAGAGCGTGGTGGTCAAGCGTCTATTTCAAAACATAATAATGTCCAATTAATTCCACGCTTTTCGAATATATTTTTATCGATTTCATCTACTTCCTGGGCTGAAGATCAATATTTTTGATTATCTTCTTGACATTTGCCTTCTCGACTTTTTCTCACCTTTTTTCATTGAATTCTATAGAGCACTCTGACGACTCTGAAGAGTTTCCTCTAGTTTGTTCACCATCAATACATTCCCATTATTTAACCATGTCAGATTCGGATACCTTATATTCCTGATGATATTCTTCGTATTATTTTCAAGAATCTGTCGAATGAAGAACGAATCCCACTAATTCTGGTCTGTAAGAGATTTCAGCGAATCGATCTCGAAGTAGGAAACAGAAAATTTCCAGATATTTATGTATGGATGGTTAGTTGCTAGTTGTATTGCAATATTAATAGTTGATGTGTATATTATTTAGCATCACAAACGTGAAGAAATTGTAGCAGTAATAAACGAAAAGAACCATCACCATTTCATTTCATTAATTGGCAATTATTTCAAAGATACTGCTACCGATATAAACAAATTTTTCAAAGGTACTATTTCCAGCAGGATATCAGTAAAGGTGCGTGAGACGAAAACGAATTGGGGAAACTGGGGAAACTTCAGATTGGGGAAATGAATTTATGGGAATGGTACAATATTTCACAGGTAACAAAAAAGCGCGAATCTTACGTGTCGACTGTTCTTTTTTCTATTATAAACTCGATTGCTTATAATAAGCTGATCATCGATTACGAATGCTCTGATGATCTGGCTGATTTCATCAAAAGGTTTCACATTACTCATGCAAAATATAATATTCAATGTATTATGTGCTATGTTTCCAACCGATCTAAATTTGCAATGTTTATATTCCAGTTTCTTCGGCAATATCAAAATCAGCAATTTAAACAGTCTCTGGCTGACTTGGAAAAACTTGGAGGGATAGAATTTAAATCGACTAAAATCAGCAATTAATTTGCTACCACAAGTGGGATTAATTGATGTCTCAGCCGATAGAAAAAAAAGAAAATTAGAAGTAAGTCAACTAATGTATGTCATTGACCAATAAGACTATTTATCTTCAGGAGAGTTGTTTTCCGGAAACATTTCTATTGAATGGATCGTTAATACTTCCTCTGATGGAAAAAGCGGTTGATGTCAATCTGGAATCAATTATCTGCTCTGCACAAGAAATTATCGATATTTTTGAGGTCTGGCCTTTGCAGTCTTATAATCATTATCTAGATTCACTGGGTCAACATCTCACTTTTTTAGCCTTTCTGCGAGTCGAAAGAAGATGATAAACGAGTGAGTTTATTTGTTGTCGATACTATTATCGATGAATTGATTACTCTCGTTGAAGAGAGGGGAATGGAAAAGGTAACGCAATGTTTTGTGAATTGTTCAGGTGCAACTTCAATTTCAGATCAATGAAGAATGTTGGATGGATTTCATTCTTCGTTTTTCTTTGGTAATAGAGAAGACGACGAGAAATAAACGCAAAGATCGATGCTGTTTAGTTCGAATGTACAAAATCGATTCGAGAGGTCGTCCATTAGATGCAAGTGACTGAACTTGCAATAAGAATGGTCTGCGGAACGCAACTCCATTCAATTCACAAAGAATTTATTACGGTAATTCGCTTGATAAAGTTGGTCATTGTCGTGGCAGGAGTACTCGGGATTGGTTAATTCATCTACTCGTCTTTCTATCATCTCCTATTCTCTAATGATCTTTGATCTTTCTAGTCATCCTTCTTGCCCGTCTTAATTTCCTTCTTCGTTTCTCTTTTCTCTTCTTTCTTGGGTTCTTCTGCTTCGATCTCATCGAAATCATCATCGACTCCTAGCACGAATTCGGAAATGTACCTGAATGAGGGATACTGTTTCACAGTTCTTGGCAAAGACCCAATTTCGAAGTTCACAGTTAGCCCTTCAACGTTCGCTTTTACATTCGCGGTGCACTCACACCCTATCTACCGTAACCAATACTACCGTAATCAATCCCATCCTCACCACGCAATAATGGGCGATGCCCAGTAGACAGCAAGATGTCCGAGATGACTCACGCCAAGACAGTTGAAAGTGCACGCAGAAGCAACGATCGGATTGCCGTAGAGACCAGTGAAATTGATGCCTGAGAAAGGGATCGTACGTATTGTAATAGGGAAGAATCATTCTCTTCACTCTTCGTATTCTCTCACAAAAATCAAGTGGAATGAAGAGATGATTCTTCACTTCTCTTTTTTTTTGTATGAAAGATAAGATATTCTGCGAAACTCACCCAATGCGCAGATAAATCCGGCGAAGCTTGAGTTGACCAGATACTGCAGCCAGGAGTCAGCGTAGCGATCTGATGCGACCTGTAGGAGGTTTGATTGTGATGATACCAGGGTAAAGAAGCCGCTTCTTCATTCGTTGCACTGTCTCACTAAGCACAGAGATAGTGCTCAAAAAATGAAGAAATGAATTTTTTGCTCTAACAGTCCAATATTAGAGGTGGAAGGTGTTGGGCATTTTCCACGCTAGCTCGGGCTCTGCCACCACAAGCCATTTCAGCGTTCAGTTTGTCCCGAGAAATTCGGCGACTAATAAAGATTCGTCGTCTACCGTACTCACCGTCTCGACACACTTGCCCAGCAGCACTGCTCCTCCCTCGATAGCTGCACCCGTCATGAGAGCAACCTGAAAGATGTCGATTGGGTAGGATGAAGAATGCATCTCTTC
This sequence comes from Pristionchus arcanus, assembly GCA_900490705.1. Lineage (NCBI taxonomy): Eukaryota > Metazoa > Nematoda > Chromadorea > Rhabditida > Neodiplogasteridae > Pristionchus > Pristionchus arcanus. The sequence goes on along the minus strand of LS488867.1, from coordinate 190,519 downwards.
ACTCTCTTCACTCGCGCTCTCTCGCCGGTCACAGAGAAAAGAGAGCACCCGGTATGTAGCTACGCATTCTTCATCCTGACTGCCCTAAGGTCGTTAATATCGATCTATCGGACTCCAACAGTGACCCACCGACAAATCCGTGGAGCATTCATAGTTGGAGGCGACCTCGAGATGAATTGGATGGATTCCAATTGAGAAGAAGAGACGAGCGAGACGAGAAGAGAGGAAGGCAGCAGTGATCTAATCGCTATCGATTGATCTACTGTACTACAGTAATCTACAGTATACCTGCACGGCGAGAACGTAGAGAGCGCGACGGAGAATCTTTCGCTTACGGTAGCACGAGGTCACCTGATTATCGATTGGTTTTTTCTCTGGGCAATCAATAAAAAAAAATAAACTTACGATAGGGCAAGGGCTCGCAACGCAGTCACGGATCATGTAACAATTGGCCAGTTCGATTACCGTAATCTCAACAAAGACTCCTGAAGAATACGGTAGATCATAGAAGTTGATTTTTATCGATCTCACCAAACAATCCGTAGGTTTCCAAAATCGTTCCTACATCGAACATGGGCGTGCAAATTTGGAGTGTTCCGATGAACTGAAAATGATCTTTGATCTTTCCTGATGACTATCATCGTGAAGTTGCAGGTCTAAAGTCATCAGTCATCACGTCTAAGTCATCATCGCTCGGAGTAAGGAAACTAACGCATTTCCTCATTTCTGTGGAGTTTTATGAGTTCCAGATAAAAACCTGGCAACATTGTCTAGTAGATTGAAGAAAAAAAGGAGGCATGAGATAAGCGGGCATTACCTCATTCAGAAGCTGAACAGTGAGGGACGAAGGCGGTTTGGGCACGAAAGTACGCACAATCCATCTGAGAATTTCAGCCCCGAGAAAGCAGCAGAAATAGAAGACCAACGAGGCCTCCCATACTCGCATTCTGAACGGAATGATGTCAACGGAGAAATGAGGGCGATTGGTGAATTGAGACAATTGAATGTGAATGGACAATTGGTAGATCACTGACGAACTTTGACGAGTGAAATGGGACAACACATTAGTTTCACGACCAGATCTTTGGTGAATGATTCCAGAATACAAAAACTAGGTCTGTCTGAATGAAGAAACTGTCTCTTACATATGTTAGACAGAGGATAACGTGAGCAGTGCAAAAAGGAGGCTCTCATCAGATCATAAACTCTTCTCCAGAGGGAATATGACAGTGAATGTTGCTTGGCAATGGGCAAAACTCGCTCGTCTTCCTGTTATCTTACTGAAGAATTCTACTCACGATTTGTTTACTCTTCAAGAGATCTCTCTAATGGACGGCACACAGAACAAAAGTGATCAGCGGAAGTGATCTACCTCACCATTACTAGTCAATAATCAATTCAATAATAGCGTGGGAACAGAGAGAAACTGAAGACTGAGTGGCCGTATCTTATCTTGACGTGCTTTACACTCTCGCTCCCTTCTTTCTCCTCCTTCTCTCTATTCCCATGATCTCTGTCTCTCTCATTGTCTGTCATCTCTCTGATCTCCCTTCTCTCTCGTCTCTACTCAACATCCACTCATTGTTCTTTTACTCCTTTTCTGCCACATGTTAGAGAATTTCACAAAGTTCGTCCATCTCGAGAGGAACTTTCGGGCTGTTTCTCACTGTATTTACTTTGATAAGACTTTATCATCTCTATTGACTCTATCAGTCGCATGCGAATCAATACAAACATAAATATTACTATTGCAAATTATCAAGCTAAAGTTTAAAACTTTGTCACAATACGAGGTTGGGCGGAATGTTAGTCCAATCCGAATCTAGATTGTAATAAATAATTGACTACGGGAGTATCTCATGTACAGTTATGCGATTTCAGACATGGGGGAATACATTTGTACAATGATTCATACGGAATTCTGTTCTATTACGGTATCCTCGATTTGAGAGCTTCCAATTCGTTGAGAAACTCTTGAAGTGTACGAAGGGAAGAGGTGAGACGAGCGAGGATCTGAAATAGGTAAGGATCTTAGTTAATTTTTTTCCAGAGACATATGTAACATCACAGAATCACTGAGAAGGTCAGGCCAATCAATCTATGAAACCACTGCAACCACCATCTCGCCAATATCGAAAGAGATGTCCGTTTCTTCGCAAAGGGAACTTTTTCCTGTTTTCTATTTTTTTTCCTGTTTTATGGCACATAGTTAACGCTACCACGAACTTAGCAAAAGACGAACTAATATAGATAAGAACAAAAAAATATGGAGATTTCTTCACCTGTGGCATTCCCGGGACGATTGCCTCGATGAGCACTGACTGAATCGTCTGCTCCTTCGAACTCTTGTCCAACTGATAGTTAATTAATAAATATTAATAATAAATAAAAACAAAATTATTTAGAACCGAAAAGCCTTAGAAGATCAAGAAGTGCTCATTCAATAATATAATTTTAAGTACTCTCAATCGTCTATCTTTTGAGGAAAAATGGGCTTCAGTCAATCTAACAAAGTATTGCAACACGAATTTCACCGGTACAGTGTAGACGGCACAGAATACTCGCGGGCCACTCATGTAGACCGAGACGGCCTTGTCGCCAGGAAGGGGAGGATTGAATCTGCAAAGGGAGGACCGATAGTACATAGTACTGGATCATTGTAATACGTTGTTATATATCTTAACAAAAAAAATAGCGTAGAGGAATCGATGCATTAATTAATCGTGTAACTCACTAAGAGAATCCCATGAAACATCGAATCGGGGGGTTTTTGTACAATTTCAGGAGCAACCAAGATCGATCACTCTCGCGACCACTTCAACGAATTTGTTCGTACCTCGAAACACATAAGTGCCACTACAACTACTATCAACATCGTCATGACGAAATTGTGCTTAATGTTTTTCAGGGGTTCTCCTCACAAAATCAAAATGGATATACTTGTTTTTTTTTTTATAAATCTCTGAAACACGTAACTCCCATCCCCACTCACTTCTTTGTCGGTACGAAATTGTACAACTCCTTGAGTCCTCTCTTGCGGGGAATCTGCACGGAGAGATTGGCAGAGACGAGGGCATTACGAGCCTCGACGAGAGATTGATGGATGAGGGCACCTGAAGATGGAGTACGATCAGTGATACGGTAGCAGGGTTATCGATATGGTAGAAGAAGGTTTCATGGTTTCAAGAAGCAGGGTAATTACATCAAAGTTTAAGATACGATCAGTATAGAAACTCCGGTAACAACTTTGATGAGAATCGCCAATCAGTCCGGTGACTCCACGTTATTTCAGACAAGCCATCAATACAATAATTTATAGATCAGCTTCAGTAAGAAAAAAAACATATACAATGGAATTCTTACCGGCAGCTTTGTCCCATTTATTCTTGGCGAATATCATCTTGGCCCTTTCATTGCACTCTGCCAGAAGGAACGACGCACGACCGATGTAGTTACCGAATTCCTGAGATGGTACGATAGGAATGATTGCAACGATAACGTAACAAATTTGTTATGTAAGGAACAGCTGCAATGACATCTACATTACAGAAACCTTATCATCACTGCCTAAACATACTCATGAACATCAAAGTCGCGGTTTGTTCCAAAATTGAACAAAAAGGAATCACGATATAACAACTAACCTGCAACTGGGCGAGTTTCCATTGCACTTGTGGCTGAGCGACTCCTCGATAGAAACCGCCCGGCGATTTAGAGTGTTTGAAAGTGATCTGAAAGTGGAGATGATTGATTGGCTATTACATTTTGTAAAGGAATTTCTAAAAAGCTTGCTAGTTATGATATTGAACCACATAATTAAGTTCATGTGTATGCACTCGCTGGTTGTAACTAGGAGCGTCAAAATAATGATTCAGATAAGTTTCGAGATTCAATACCTCAAACTGGATGACGTTGTCTGCAAGGAGGGAAACGACGGCCTTCATTTTGTCGTTCACGTGCTTCCCATCGATCAACTGGAGAAGCTACATTCGAAATAATCACACTGAAATTAAGTCGAGAACTCACTTCCAATCGGAGAGTCTTCGGTTCTTCTGCTTCCACTCCAAATCGAGAATCCATTTTATTCCCGAGGAAGAGTTGACGACCAACTGCTTTCACTGAGGACATCACCTGAAATAATTAGCAGCCTATGCAGGTCGATGAACAGCGTTTCTTCAATTGCACGCTTTAGAAACATCAAAAATAATAATTTAAAAATCTATTACTCACTCGTTCGAGTACTTGCGTTGTCCGGATCTGCTGCAACCAAGCGTACTCCTTCTCTTGATTGAGGTCGGCCGGTGTTCGGAGCATTTGATAAACTGGAACATAAATATTGTCTAAAGAACCTATTTTTTTTTAAATAGAACAAAAACGAGTCACGTGAAACAAGAATTGTTAGATCAAGAATTTAATGAGAACTTACTGTCCACATCATCCTTTTTCGCATTCTCTGCCACTTCAGAAGCCGCTTCGACGTTAACGGACGGTAAAACACTCATTTCAAATGAATTTAGAAGAAATAATGGACGTTATGGACGTGCTCCAATATGCTGACTAACGGAACCAGAATGCGCCTTAACTACGGTATTTTGCGTTGGTTACCACCGATTTTCCGGCTCACCTACCGGCTCCAACATTTGCAGGCATACAATTCTCCGGTTATTGCACAATTTTTCCCAACCCCGCCTGAGGTTCGTATAAAAGGGGCAGTGCGTCATTCGTGCTGAATCTTTTTCTAGTTAACAACTCTACAATCATGGAGGAACCTAACGTCGTGTCGAATTCATCGACATCACAAGTATCCAGGTTGGTAATTGAAGTTTATTTAGTTTAAATTTTTGAAATTACCGTTTCTCATTCCAGAACACGGCGCAATCGGCAGCCGAAAAAACCGAAAACGCCCGCAGATACGGTTGAGAACACTCCCGAGTCTCGCGGTGCCATGCAGCAGCAGCAGCCTGCTGCAGATGATGCAAGAGTGCATCAGTCGAATAGAGGACGAGGTAGAGGAAGAGGAGCTGAAAGAGGAGGAAGAGGAAGAGGCAGAGGAGGAGGACAGGTATGAACTTATTAGCTTCTGTATGCGAGAAATTGGTGAAGAAGTCTGGTGTTTTCAGCGTCAACCTCCATTCGTTCCTCGTCAAGAGTTTAGCAACGAGTTCCATCAGGAGTTTCCTCAGGAGCTCAACGGAATGATGCACTACGGACGGTTAGTTTGAAACATTTCCCGTTTCCTATGTTGGAGCGTGTTTGTTGGTGCCAGTATGCCGACGTCAAACCAATTATCCAATTAATGTTTGATGCTTCAGCCCTCCTCCCCCAATGAATCAGATGCCTCCTCCAATGAGCGAATCTCACTTTGAATCGATGGTCGATCGAGTTAACGCCCTTACAGTACAGTGGGAAGGAGGACAAAGGGGAGGAAGAGGTGGAGGACGGGGAAGAGGTGAGCCCTTACTTGAGCTTCGCCATTTGGCATTTCATAGGAAAGATAATTGAACTTCACATTCTAACTTTCCACACTTTTCACAAGATCACTTTGCACTAATGTAAAGATGTTCCAGTAGAGTTCAATGTGAATTATGCTACTTATTTTCCTTTACGATTATTCGTACAGGAGAAAACAGAGGTGGACGAGGCAGTAGAGGAGGAGGAGGACCGAGAAGATACGACCAGCAAGTGGATTACGGTAGGTATTGATTATTTAGCACCTGGTATGGATATATTGAATCAATCTATCATAGCTGCATTTGAAATGATCGTGAAACACCACTCATCCTGGCAGTTAAAAGTGAAAATTGAATCTCGATAATTTTCAGACGGTCGCTCGACCAGCAGCTATTCTTCGTACGGCCAACAGCCAATGCAGCAAGGGGGAAGGAGAGAGGAAATGCAGCAGATGCAACCGAGGAATGATAGAAGAAGGAATAGCCCGCAGAGAAGTGAGTAGAATTATCTGTTGATGATGTGTGGATTTAGAGTTTGTGGGAACCTGGGATGTGCAAAATTGTTTCGTCCTCTCATTTCGCAATTTTCTCTCTCCGGTCAGAGAAACGAGAGCGCATTGCGAAAAGAGAAAAAAATTGTGCACATCCCAGGAGGTTTATGTTTCAATGACTTGTAATAGACATTACTGTGGCGGATCTTTGATCTTCTTCTCCTCGTCCGGAGGGTTTGTAATTACAATTATTATTCAGATCGCCGTCCGCCCCGTCGTCCACAACAGGTCACAGAAGAGGACTCGAGCAAGTCACTCAGAGGTACGGTAGCTTCCGATTATCGATTCCTTCCTAGTTGTAGATTTCTGTAGAGCATCGATTTCAGAGCGATTGACGGATCAGCTAGTGCAGAATACCTACGAATGCATGATCTGCTGCCAGAAGATTGGACCCAAGCAGGTGAAAGCTTACTGTAGTTTGGATTACGGTAGGTACAGAAACAAGGATATTTTTTCATATGTAAGTCGAAAAAATATGAAAATTGGGCTTCAAGCCGTAATATGACGGTTGTGGTTTCATGCTTACCTCAAGTTTCAAGCATCTAGCAACATTCAATACTCGTCCTGTTCTCTGTATGTGTTGAACAATAATAGGATAGTTGTGGTTTCATGACTGCTTGATGTAGCAAGTATATTGTTACATTTGATGCTCGTCACATTGGTTCTGTGTAGAATAATCAATTGCAGCCGATCTGGTCGTGTGGCGGATGCTTCCACATGTTCCACATGACGTCAGCCTGCATCATGGAATGGGCGCGCACTTCGGCCGCCGATGACGGAAGGTACGGTAGGGGGGGGGGAGGGGATTACACTAGTTTATTGATTTGTTGATGATTTGCGATGTTTGAAAGATCTCTTACCAACAGTAAGATTTGTGTTTCATAACATTGCTTAAATACTGTGCTGTGGGTACTGTGGTGATTGTACTTCTTCTAGCACTCAATTAAAATATTTAATCTTATTCAGTTGGAAGTGTCCATACTGCTCGATGACTAATGCTCGAGTGACCAAGTGGATCTACTCGTGCTTTTGCGGAAAGATCACCCATCCACAGTACAATTTGTAAGTTGAGCAATTATTGGATGATGAAACCCCAGACTTCCTAGTGGATCTTTGATACCATATCGGTCTACCGTACCCTCTAAACTGATAATTCCAGTGGCGACACTCCCCACTCGTGCGGTGATTCATGTGGCGGCAAGCGTGGTCCGGGCTGTCCCCATGCCTGCACTGAACTATGCCATCCCGGACCCTGTCCCGAGTGCCCAGCAATCGCCAATAAGAGGTTCGTGCAGATGTACATGAGAAGAACATTGTCTCCTTTGACCTTTCCCGCTTCATGTAGAAATGCGGAAACCGTAGTGTGCCTAGAAGGAATGTTTTGTTATGACATAGGCATAGATTGAGCGGAATCACTGAACATCGTAATTTGTTATAGTATATCTGAGATTGATGAAACGTAGAAGGTCCTTGGGAAAATTATCCCCATTCAGTTGTGACTGCGGGCGCGAATCGAAGTCGGTGCGCTGTGGAACACTCGCATCGTACAAGGTGAGTACGGTAGACACAGATGACGGTAGTCTAAGTGATACTGAAGCTAAAGTAACCCATTTTCCAGTGCGAGTCAGTCTGCGATAAGGTGCTCGGATGTGGAATGCACTCGTGCAAGGAGACATGCCATTCGGGAGGATGTCCACCATGCAAGGAGACGGTCGAGAGAGGTACGGTAACCAAGGGGGATATGGTAGCTGCGCGTATGAGGTTTAGGGCCAAGGACTGAGTTCAATCAATAGCATAATGTGGATAAAAGATGTCTTTGCAAGTTTGCGTTTTCGCAAGAAAGAGTTGTGTTTCACGTAGTCGGTGAATATCACTGACATCACCCAAACACTAGTGATGATGCTGCTCCAATCACAACAATAATCCTCCTTCATCTCAGAATGTCACTGTGGTCGTTCATCTCGTTCCGCCCCTTGCTCCTCTGATGACGTCTCCTTCTCGTGTGCCGCTCCCTGTGAGGGCAAATACGACTGCGGAAAGCATCCATGCCAACTCAAGTAAGGTTGGGGGATACGGTGGTGTAGAGGGAGGGATATCGTTTGTGTGTGAGGCGGGGGGCATAGGAAGTAAGACAGAGTGGATATGGGAGGGGTGAAACGAGGGACCTATGGGTGGATGTTTAAAAGTTAGGTATTCCTGAAAAGTATAGTTACCAACAATTAGCCGTTCGAGAATTGACAAGATGAGTAGTGCTCGTGAAACTCATCTCTGACGGGATGTTTGGATAATTAAAATTGAACAATTACAGATGCCATTCCGGCCCGTGCGGTCCCTGCCCGCTCGAGCCATCGAGAGTCGCCCACTGTCCTTGTGGAAAACAGAAGGTATCATTTTTTGTTTATACGATTGAAACCCGATCGAATAAATGAAGAGAGCGATTTAGATAGACGTATGTGAATGTTATGAATCCTTAACATGATGGGCAGCGAAAAGTTGATTTTCTTTGGTCATGCAATGGAATCTCATGATTGTCCTTCCCTCCTTGCAGTTATCCCTTCTGATGGGCGGAGATCGTCGAAAGGCGTGCACTGACGCCGTCCCGACGTGCCAGCAGATATGCGACAAGGTTCTGCCCTGTGGAGCTGCAGGTGAGAGGGAGGGATGGAATGGAGGGACTAGGTGATTCGGTGAAGCAGTGAGGAGATGTATTCCAGCGAGCTTGTAGGGTTCAGTGACTTCATCAGAAATTAGACATGCAACAACCAAATCGAAAAAAAAGTATTAACTTTGCTGGCGGATTTGTGTGAGGGGCTTATGAAATATTTCTACAAATGTGATCCGCAAGGAGATTTCATGCTGCTTGTGATTCATATCAATTGCGATTCTTCGATCAACCAATAACACCTCGGATCCTATTGCAGAATTCCCAATAATAAATTATCTATCTCAGCCCGTCGTCATCGTTGTCGTGTTCCGTGCCACGAGGGTCCCTGCCCTCCCTGTCCCAATAATTCCTCCCTCGCGTGCACTTGTGGAGGCACCAAGCAGTCACTCCCATGTGAACAGTTCCTACAGATGACTGGTGAGTGGAGGTTACGGTAGTTTGGGAGTAATGTAGCTGAATTGCGATGTTGTAAAAACTTGGTGATGTGGTGGTGCGGGTTTTAGTCATATATCGAGAGTGTTTAAGGAAAGTAATAGTTCATCTTTGCGCTGCACATTAAACTGAAAAATCACAATAGCTCTTTCTTTTATGCTACGGCTGTCTAAAATATTTCCGTCACTGGGTACAGTATACCTCTTCAGGCGGTGGCGCGGAGGACTTCCACTGTGAGAAGCGATGCAAACGCATTCGATCGTGCGGACTGCACAAGTGCGGAGAGAAATGCTGCACCATCGAGGAGCATCTGTGCACACAGGTACGGTATGGGACTGGGTTACGGTAGGATCCATGCTAGAATTGTATCATGAGGTGAATGGGTACGGTAGCTGTGGATACTGTAATGCTAATCGATCTATTGCAGACGTGCAACAAGCCGTTGTCGTGCGGCACTCATTCGTGCGAGAGACTGTGCCATGCGGGCAAGTGTAGTCCCTGTCTGGAAGCTGGTGAGTGGGGGAATTAGATTAAAGAGAGTCTGCAGCCAAATATTTTTTTATCTTATTCTCACTAGCGATTTTTTGACAGATAGAGCTCAGAATTCTAAGAATTTTGGAAAAAACCGCCTATTTTTGCGATTTTTTTGAAGGCTGTTATGATTTATGGTGTATTTAGGGTTACTGTCGCTCTCGCCACCCAAGATTTTCTGTCTTTTCCTAAATTTTTGTTAAAATTAACTGTTCTGAGTAGAAAATCGGAAAGCAGACCTGATTTTGACTGTCAACTGATAAAAAAATTACAATTTTCATGTAAAATTACGCTGGTCTTAGCGTTTGAAAAGTGATATTAGGAAACAACAGACACACCACGGTGGCAGGAGCTACAGTACCTTGAAACTTTGAAAAATCATATCTGCCTTTAAAAAAATCGCAAAAATATGCGGTTTTTTTCAAAATTCTTAGAAAAGAAAGCTCTTTAATCTGAAAAACACTTCATTTTTGACTGCCGACTCCCTTTAACTCACGACATTCAATGAACAGAAATCAGTATAATAAGGTTACGCATGAGCGAGCTATCAGAATTATTATTTGTAATGATTTTCGTGTATATGCCGTGCGTACGTCATATAAGTCACGGAAAACTATTTTTTCTGGCAATATGGGGAACTTTGTTTTTGACGGTTTTCTGTTTTGACAGATTTGCGAGCTCAAAATCTTATGAACTGTAGGAGGGCTTTGCAAAAGACGAAAGCAGTTCGGCTCTTCTTTGCTGCGTTCGTATTTTGCAAAGTACTTGAAGATTTGACAAGAATACTATTGACTCAGATTACATTTGCAGTGTGTAATACTTGAATGGCTTTGGTGTCCTCGTAGTAATAATTCCGATAAGAAGGTATACGGAGCATAGTGATAAGACGAAATAATGAAGATAAAGGATCACGGACATTGTGCTGCAGAGTGGGTGCCTAGTTAGCCGGACCAAAAAATGGGGTATGCTTTTTCAGGAAAAATTGTCGCAAAAAATATTAGAAAAAGTTAGGCTGATGCCCGTTCCCTAAATTCAGCGTTTACGTGCTCTGGGTTACTGTATGAAGCAGCATTTTTCAACTTTAGCTTGCATTTAAATAGACTTTTCCACTAAATCACCCCTAACCAATGACAAGGGTCGATTCGGGGACCCTCGAAATGTAAATAAAAAGAAGAAAAACCACACACATAGCTTTAATAATAATACACATAATTAAATACGAAGGTAATTACCCAGCTCCTACCCAAGCCGAAACGGCGCTGGGTTTTTCGCAAAATAAATACCCTGGGGTATGCTTTATTTTTCATGTGTGTGCTTTTTCATTAATTCGGACATATTCGCTATTCAACGCTTTTTAATTTTAGTGATGAAGTTAACAATTAACCGAGAACGAGCCCTTCAAATAATTATCCAGGATTTACGGCAAAATTAACGTGCGTGTGTGCACCAAAATTGACCAATTCACGGTTTCCGGCTCAGCTCAACTTTCTACGACAACTCCTTTTTTCAACTTGAACAACCAACCACTTTACTCTCTTTTTCCTCTGTGGTATGTTTTTTTACTCCGAGGTGTGCCCGGCCCAAAAATGTGGTATGCTTAGGTCCTTTCGGCAGTGGTATTTGACCCCTGGGTCAGATTGATTAGAAACTGTTTGTTTCAAGTTTCGTAAATGCTTAAAGTGAATTGATGTCGTGTAGCGTTCGTCTTTTTTTTCGGAGATATAACCCAATTCCAGGTGCATTTGTGCCACGCGGAGGAACGATGTCCGCCTTGTGCAGTGCTCGTGGAAAGGGAGTGTGTGGGAGGACACGAGGTACGGTGGGGAGTTGGGATACGGTAGTATGGTGGGAATCAATACTTAGAAATGTTTTATAACTCTCCCAACAAATAATTATCGGCGGAAATTTCATATGTGATTTGTGGAGTGGATGAAACAGCACTTGGCGTGCTCCAGAAACCACAAACAAAAATTCGATATTGAAGGTGCGCCGGAACATACCGTGCTACCTCAAGGAGATCTCGTGTGGAAGAGAGTGCGGACTCGAACTGAAGTGCAAGGTGAATATTGCAGATTGGTGTATGAGGTGGTGAGGTGCGTACATTCCAAATTGCCTCATCTCCAGGTTCACGCATGCTCTCGAATGTGCCACTCGGGTGATTGCGAGACGGCCGATGACAAGTGTACGAAGAAGTGCACGGTGAGTGGTGAACATTGCTAATTGAGAGGGGAATGGTTGTTCTGTGTTTCTGGGTAGGCTCAAGTGGCCGTTTTGCTCCCTTAATTGATTCTGCGGTGATTTCCGAGTGAAATAAGATTAACATTAAACTTGATAGTTTGGAGTTTCATGTGTCACTACAAGTCTTGCCATTTCCTTAGAAATCAATGAACGAGTCTTTTTGTTTGCTAATTACAAATAATTTGCAGAAGAAGCGCGACGGCTGTGGTCATCCGTGTGGGGCAGTGTGCCATGGAGATACGCCATGTCCAGTCACACCCTGCAGGTAAGGATTACGGTATGGATGAAGGGGTACGGAAGGGACGGAGAGGAGTACGGTAGTGTGACAGGATTATCGATTTCTTTGCAGATTCATCATGGACGTATCGTGCGGTTGCAATAGAAGAACGGGACAGATGAAATGCGAGGAGGTACGGTAGATGGAGGGATACGGTAACTGATGAGTGCGGTATTCAGGTCGAACAGCACTACAATCGACTGCGCAAGCTGCAGGCTATCGAGGACCTGGAAGAAGCAGCTAAGGTAGAGTAGATTCATTATTTTATTAATTAGAGTTGGTTGACCCAGCTATATTGCCTGAGTATTTGCTTAGTCTGTATGAAGGAGTGTAGAAACGACAACCATACTGGTTTGTGTGTGTGTTTTCCTGATAGCTGACGCTCGTAAGTGAGATTGTGGACGAAAGTTGCTGGGGTAGTATGAAGGATCATCGAAGCATGAATGTGGCAGGTGAGACTGGGGAATATCTAATTGCCTTCCTTGCAGGGTCCTCCCTCCGAAGGTCACTTCCGTCTACTGAGAAGATCAGCGTCAATGGAGAGATTGAACAGGTGAGTTGAGGTTACGAGATAATATGATAGGGTGGTGAAATGATAATAGTGCAATCGCTTCTCGGCTCAGAGAACTTTAACAATGATTTACCATTATGAAACTAATATAAATGAGCGGGATAATTCTTGTTTGAACAGATTCAAAATTTATTCGTTTTACAATGCTTGACAATTCCATTCTATTCTCAAGAGTCCATGATTATACCCTTTGCAGTCTTCCATGTAATGATACGTGCAAGAAGAGTGCGAGGAACAAGCGACTCGCGGCTGCACTCGAATTGGAGACGAATGAAGAGGGAGAATTGGAGAGAGCTCCCATGATCACTTACTCCCAGTATTTGAGGTAAGGGAAGAGATCAATACGAGGGACTTCTGATGGAGTTGTTGAAGAGACTTATCTTGATTTATTGGAAACAGGATTCTCGGTCGTTTTCATATCAAATAAAACTTTATCGTTTCATGATGCAGCAATTATCAAAATGCTTTTATCGAAATGTTGAAACGTAACTATTGCAGGGACGAATTGATCGCGAATCCCGAATTCGTGGGAGTGATCGAGAAGGCGTTCCTCGAGTTGGTACACATTGCAGAGATGGTAAGTTACGGTAGATCTCTTGATTATCGATTGATTGACCATACAGTAGTCACGAAGTTATCGATTCATTCTTGCAGCATCCACTCGGTTACTCAGTCAACAAGAACTTCCCCGCGATGAAGGTTAGTTGGTGATTCGAGGATACTGTATCGATCGATACTTGATTACGGTGACATGAATCGATAACTGACTTAATTTCAGATTGAGCAACGTCGTCTCATTCACGAATACGCAGCATTCTTCCACATAGGAAGTGAATCAGTGGATGAGAAGGAGAAGAGAAGTGTCATCGTCGTTGCAAGGAAGTACGGTAGATTACTGTAGTTATCGATTGACCCAGTCCCTTATGATAATAAACCCTTGATCCTTCAAGAGGCATCTCTCGTCCTCCTCCTGTTCTCCTCACGGATATGGCCAAGTTCCCCGCCCCGCCGCCTCTGCCCCCTTCGAGGTACGGTAGAGATATCGATTGGGGTACTGTGGAAGTGAAAGAATACACAGAATAAGAAATTGTCCATGCTGAATAATTAGCAATGTTTTCAGTGAGGCCAGCGAAGCTGAGACTGGACTGAAGCCGGTGGGAGCGATACCCAAGGTTGGCTTGTGTTTCACAATTATTGTAAATGTACAGTCTATCATCTAATTTGATCTTGCATGTTTTTCGCTCATAAATTCAAAACAATAAAACAAAAAATAAAAGCTGCCATGATTTCCCAATCAATACATCATTCCCACAGTACCCCTCCCTCATCTCAGGCTCTTCGTCGTCGTGGTCCTCCACCTCGTCAATTGGAGACAACGAAGGATCCACTTACCGTAGCCAACTCATTCGCTGCACTCTGCGATGAGTATGGTTCGACGACTGAACCGTTGAATACGGTAAGTTATTCATTTTGCTATACTTGGTTAGATTAATAAACTATTTATTTGCAGGAACCGAAGGTGTCCGAGGCTGAGCCGATGGTGGTCCTTCCACAGCCTGCAGAAGATTGGTGGGGCGACGACTAGGTGGTGGTAGTCAAGTCGAAGTTTCCCACTCTAAATATTTATGTTACTGTAGTTCCACTCTTGAGTTGTGTAGTGTTTTGCTCTAGCATTTTGTCGTTCTAGGTTTTGTGTTGGAGTTATAATCGAAGCGGCGTATAACATTGTTCTCGGTTTTCGTTCATCATTTCACTCGTTCCAAATTGCGAACATTAAGCATTATCTGTAATAAAGTTGATTTGGATATTTTTTAATGTGTCTTCTTCATCGGTTGGATTCCATCTTGTATTTCTCTATATTAGCCATTCGAATATAAAAATATAAATAAATATTTCAATGTTAAAAAACGAAATTTAAAAAAAATCAGTTGGTGACAATTTTGAAAGTGTTCGTGTGTACACTCCTACCGTAACCCAAACGACGCCAAAATCGCTCAAAATTTTCTCTATTCCCTCTGGCTTCTCGTCGTATATTTCGCTTTACTTTTCGTTTTATTTCTCGTAAATTGTCAATTTTTCAGTGCGTAAAATGTCGCAGAACTACGATAAGATGACTGTGGCTGAGCTGAAGGATCTGCTCAAAGAGAAGAATCTATCAACGATCGGCAAGAAGGCCGAACTCATCGATAGACTCAATGTTCGTTTATTTCATATTTAACTTAGATTATGCATTTATTTATTTATTTTTAGACCGCTAACGAGGACGAACTACTCGGTCTGAACGAGCCCACCGATCTCGCCGCAACCAGTGAGTCTGCTCGCTTTTCTTCTTTCTTTTTTTTTTATAAATTGCAGTTAAACAATTTTTAATTATTGGTAATTCAGTCGACGAGGAGAAGGTCCTACTCGAGAGCCCGACCAAGAATGAAGAAGCGCTTCTTGAAATGCCCGATGTAAGTTTCTTATTGAATTCCTGTTCATTTTCGAAAATGTTCAGGTATTGATCATTTTACATTTGTTTCACTAAAATATTCCTTCACTAAAATATTCCCTTCATCTCAGGTCGGTAATTCGTCGACGACTAACGGTGGAGCGACATCTGCCGCTGCCTCGGAGACGTCCGTCACTGCAGCCAAGGCCGATCCCGCTGCTGGAGATGCGAAGCTGGCCAGAGCCGCGAGGTAAGACCGATTATCTTTATTTTTAATTATTATTTTCAAAGTTGAAGTACTATATTTTCAATATTTACATATTTTATTATTTATTGTATTTCTTAGATTCGGCCTGCCCGTCTCTGCCGATTCACCCGCCACCGCAGACAAGAAGGAGGAGCGAGCGAAGAGGTACATTTAAATAAACATTTTTAACACATTTTTACAAATTAATTCCTATATTTAACCGATGTAATCGTATTTCTCTCTCAGATTCGGTGTGATCACTGCACCCGTCACTGACGAGGCGAAGGCCGCCCGTGCCAAGCGATTCGGACTGGAGACCAAGTGAGTTTCGTGTTTGGTAGAAAGTTCCTCATTAGGGCTATGGGCAATAAAGCTATCCTCGACGTTCTATAAATTCACTATGTTCGATTTTTATTAATCTAAGCACCAAGTTGATTCCGGTGAGTTGAGGTTGCATATTGGAGATAAACGTGAGCATGTAAATGAGGGACAATTTTACTTCCCTGGACGGTTCAAATAGTAATGAATAACCTTCAGCACTCCGACCTCCTCTCCGGCCGCTGCTCGTCCTGCTGTGACCGAAGAGGCGAAGAAGAAACTCGTCGATAGAGCTGCCAGGTAGGGACATCTATCTACTCTATAGATTTTGGTCTTTATCGATACTTTCAAACGATCAGTGAAAGGCAACCGCATTGCTAGTTATACAAATATCCTGAAACACAGTTCGCCGTAGAAAGGCATGCTCATGTATCTAGTTCTAGTAATATGCTGAAACAAAATTCACCAGGAGGTGTTCTTTTTTAATCGATGCGATGCCCATCATCTATTGATGTGGTTGGTTTATGTTCCAATAAACAGAGAGCCGTGGAGCCTTGCTGTGCCTTGTCTAACTACTGCTTCTAATGGTTCTTCTTTCTCTTCAGATTCGGTATTCCCGTGAGTGCCGATGGGAAGCGTCATTCGACGGATGGAGGAGGAAAGCCGGCCGTTGACCTCGATAAACTGGCTGCACGTGCTGCACGATTCGGAGTGTCCACTGGAGATGCCGAGGTGAGGGAGGGGCGAGGGGGGGGGCTATTTGGTGTTGTCAGTGATGGTGATAACAGTGGACTCACTAAGTTAGGTTATCCGGGTTTCACCAATTCGATAAGTTTTGTAGAGCGATGTTAGTTACGATTTTCTGAGAAACAACTGGAGATGCCGAAGAAAATTATGTTTCAGTTATGCTATTGGGTTATCAGTTAAGGAATTATTAGAGCGATACCAGCGGGCAGAATGCACTGAAATAACTAATAGAGCTGTAGGGAAATACTGGTTTCACCAATTTGATAAGTTGAGTAGAGAGATATTATCTACAATTCTCTGAGGGAAAACGTGATATTAAATAGTGCATTCCAGGCGGAATTGAAGAAGAAGGCTCGTCTGGAGCGATTCGGAGGAGCTGTTTGAGAAGGAAGAAAAGAGATGACCTACCACCTACTCGATTCCCTTCCCTTCTCCCATTCACCTGACATACTGTATCACATCGTTGTGTCACCCTACTGTAATCACCAGACCCTTCTTCTTCCACTTTGTCCCTCGGCTCTCCAGTTATCGAGTCCCTTCCTACTTCCCCTCGTCACACTTCTTCTCTATCTACTACTATTCTCACTGTTAGTTCGCTCTCTCTCCCTCATCTTCCTCTGTTGTATCTCTCTGGTCCTCCATCTTAGTAGTCTCACGCATGCTCTCGTAGTCCATGTGTGTGGTGTACTGTAGCAGTGCACCACCTCTGGCGAGGTTTCCTAATCGTCGTTCGTGTGCAGGCGGCGTCTGGATGGCGGTATCTTCATCTCTCTCTTGGACTCTCACCATTCTATTCCCAGGTCAGTTGTTTTCCCTTCTTTACTTCACATCATTCGTCTTCGTCTCATCGGCCTTTCTTCTCGAGGATTTGAAGGTGAGTGAGCATGTCCTTGTTTAATTTATCCTATTCATAATTCCCACCTTACACTCGATTCCGCATCGACTTCCACCCCTCACTAATTATTTTCGTAGTTTATTTCGTTTTGTTTATCCATTCTTGCATTGACCTCACAAACGTACGTTGTTAAGGATAAATACAATTTAAAATTCCTCGTTGAAAATACAAGTGAAGAACAGTCGTGACTGTTGGAGAATATTTTGAATTACATCAGGAGAAATGAACACAGGCGGGAGATGGGATGGTTCAGAATGAGTGAGGATACTCGGATAGAAATAGAAGCACTCCAATCGATATACGAAGATCAATTGACGGTCGAAGAGTTGGATGGAGGGTGAGATTGATTGATTGGAATACACATTACTGTAGTTTGGAATATCGACAAAGTGACAGTCTCTGATCTTTGATCTTGAGATTTCGCCTATGGATGAAGGTTCGTCCTCAAGACGCAACAACCGACTCGGTCTCCCTATCGATAAAAGTGATATTGGAAGTGGATGCAAAGGTACGGTAGCTTTAGAAGATCGGTGAACGTAATCGATTGATAGTCGTCTTATGAGAACTCATGAGATACAATCGTACCGTATTATTTGTGTATTTTCCTTTCTTTGATTACACTTTCAATATTTTGCTGGTAGATCGTCGCCATTCTGAGCACAAATACACCTAGTAACATTTTTACAATAATTTTTTTTGGTTGATTGTGATTATTTATCCAAATACTGTAATACTATCGATCTACAGTACCCCGACACGGCGTCCCCCTCGTTTTCCCTCGCGGAACCACGTGGATTAGACGATGGAGCACCGAAGGAATTGGCGAGATCGATAGAAGAAAGATTGAGGGAGATGGAGGGAATGCCCGTCCTGTATGAGATATTCCAGGTGAGGGATTGAATCATATTTGTGTAGATTGTAGATTATGATAGGGTAGTGTGCATCTATTTTTATCCGCATGATGTCTCAATGACAATAGTGGTTTGTGAATTGAACGAAAGATATCTATCGATCGAGGCGCTGATGCACCGGGTCTGATTGAGCCGATTTTTTGTCTTGATCATTCGAAAGGGTATCATTGACTTATTAGAATTTGGGGATGGATGTGTGCCGATTGAAGCTTAGAACCACCTAGCAATTTTTGCATTGACCTTTCATCTTCTGTCTGCAGTTCAACTTCGGCCTATTACTTATTTTTTAGAATTACTTAAATTGTCATGTCCAGTTGAATCTCCGATCCTCCTTCTTCATCTCTTAATCCATGCCTCTCCTTCTCAGTTGACCTCTGACTTCCTCGTCGCCTCTGAGTCAACGAGTATCGCCACGTGTCCCATCTGTCTCTGTCCAATGAGTGATGCACCACAGGTGAGTGGGGGTTGCATCAGGATTACTAGTTGAGGGAGTTTAGTGAGGGGTAATAAAGAGCAGTTCTTGTAGGCTGAAACACATTTGAGCTTTGTAATTAAACTTTCTCGATTTTGTGCTGCAACAATAAACAATGATTCGACGTTTCACTTGCTTCTAATGAATCCGTGCGTTAATTTCGCAGTGCTACTTGAGTCTTATTCTTTCGCACTTACAATTCGGACAATAAATACTAGGATGCTTGCTCGCGCATCGCGCTCGTTTGTCTACCAAGGAGCACACATGATTACGGTATTACCTATGTTACTGTAGTCTACAATTATCGATCTCTATCTCATCTTAGGCAGTGACTTCTTGTGAGCACTACGTCCATCGGCCTTGTCTCGATCGACACATAGAGCATGTGAGGTGAGAGAATGTTCTTTGATCTTTGATCTTTGGTCTCTGTGAATTGTGATTATAGTTTGAAAGAGACAATGGTTAAAAAAACGAATCTGGAATTTTCCGGATTCTTGCACATCTCTTCTTCCAGATTTCGATTATTTGTTTGGTTGAATCTCCTTGTTCAATAGATCATGACAATATCACTTTCTTTCTAGACGAAGTCTTGCCGAGACGCTCGCTCGGACTCCCGACCACATGAAACACGGAGTGGATAGGGTGAGTATTAAGAGTTTGCTTTGTGGTGCTCATTTCCCGGAAAAAATAGGCCTCCTGATCACTCAATCTCTCCCATTCAGTCGCTGCTGTGTCCAGTGTGTCGTGCGGAGTTGGAATCGGAAGTGGAACCATTGGAAGAGAAGAAAGAAGAGGAAGTGAAGGGAAAAAGGAAGAGTAAAGGAGGAAAGAAAGTAGAGGAAAAGGTGAGGAATACGACCAGGAGGTTACGTGATGCAAGGATAGGTCTTGTATCTGTATGGGCGAGGTGTTTTGATGAAGCTGACTTCGTGAACTTTGGACACATATTTATAGAATAAATGATATGTGAAATTATGATCCTTTCATGCGGTCATAAGCTCTTTGTTATCTGTTTGTCCGATTCGTACAAGAAATCGACATTATAAAAACGAATAAATAATTGAGAAGCCAGTTATCGAAGAGGGTTATGCCGATTTCTCCTTCGATTGGCGACAGTGGAAGGAGCAACAGGCGAGAATGAAGGTATGCTGGGATGATTGAGATGGTATGGTATCCGTAGCTGACTTTCGCTGTTCGAGTCATTGTGGGTACAATTTGTTCAAGTTTGAGGATGTTCTTAATTGAAGAACGGTTAATTTAATAAACTATAATAACTGGGTGAAACCTTGAATTTCCATGGATTTTTTTTGTATTTCGTGGAATGTGTTGTTCATAAATCATCAGTGAACTTTCTCGTGACAGTCAAATGTAATCGTGAAACATCTCCTCCCCAGGTGATCTTCGACCGTCAATTGGCTGCAGACGGGATCATTGACGTGGAGAAAGAAGCGAGAAGGGACGTGCTCACGGAAGATGCCATCGTTTATCTTGATCAGGTATGGTAGGAGAGGGTGCTGGATTTTGTATGTGTATGTGGTCTGAATTGATCTTTCTCCAGGAACAATTAGGATGAATGGAATGTGCATCGGTAATCTAGCGGGTAGAAAAATATATTTTGAGTCAAGCAGTTACGAAGTCTCATCATTGCAAGTACTTAACTCGAGATGATGAGTACTGCGTGAAACACGATTCTTTCAGTTGTCCATTAACTCCTCGGATCCTGCACCTCCTGCCGCTCCTTCCTCCAATCTCCCGCCCGGTATCGAACTACCCAAGGGCGTTACTACTGGGCCTCCGCCCGGATTCGGACCACCACAACACAGGGTGAGTGGGTACGGTAGAGTACGGTAGCATTGTCAAAAATCGATACTGGCAAAGTAGGCTGCGGTAGTTAAGAGGGGTATATTACGGTAGCAGGAGTCAGTCGATACCGACATCGCAGGCTACGGTAGAGGAGTAGATTACGGTAATCGATAATCGATACTTCAGGGTGCGCATCACGAGCGCGGTCAGCATCATCGTCATGAGCGACGAGGAGGAGGAAGAGGAAGGGGAGGAGGAGAGATGGGCAGAGGAAGTGAGAGGGGAGGAAGGTTAGTGAAGAAGAGATTAATTAACCAGGTAGAATACAGTGGTATGATTAGAGTTATTAATATATTTGATCATGAGTCGTCGGTGAACTTTATCTGGTTTTTTTTCTGTAGCTTCTATGTTTTATTGGTCTTACATGCTTGGGAAAATGGAGGAAGTGCAATTATTGACCGTTTGCCCGTGGACCCTCTAAACACCTAAAATCAGGAACCCCAACCACAAGGCGCCAGCGGCTGCTGGTGAGGCTGCAGCTGGGCATCCGACTGCGAGAGGAGGAGGAGGAAGAGGAGGACAGGGTGGAGGAAGGTTAATGAACTCTTTCATTTGAAAAAAAGTGCACTGGGAATTGTGTAATGCATTACCCGGAAGATTCCTGCTCCAGCAGTAACGTAGATTACCGGCGTAATTGTTTGTACAGATGTTTATTTTTCTAGAAACCCCAATCACAAGCAGCCTGCGGCGATGGATACTGCAGCAGATGGAGTAGCTGCTGCAGCTACAGGTCCTCCAGCGGGAAGAGGCGGAGGAAGGTTAGTGACGAACGGAATGGGTGCTGTTTAGAAAAAGTTGTGAGTGCTAGCGAATTTCGTGCTACGGTTTGATCTTGACCACGGTGAAGCTTCAGTTAGAGATTAGCAAGTCAAAGCCAACTGATATAGTAAATGAATTGACTAGACATGCTGAAGAAGTTTGCCCGGTAGAGCCAGGTTGCAACATACCTAGATAGCTGAGAATGTGCTGCCTGATTGATATGAAGTCCTTTTTTCTTTCAGAAATCCCAATCACAAGCCGCCAGCCAATTCGGGTGCTGCAGATGCAGCAGCTGCAGCCCCTCCGACAGCGAGAGGAGGAAGAGGAGGTGGAGGAGGAGGGAGGTGAGGGGGGACTGGGAACGAATCAGGGTTATTGGAGTTTTCTAGCACCATCCGTGCTTCACCAATACTATGTGATGATGCGTGTGCCGGTGGATTTGATTACTTTCATCTATCAAGTTGTAGACCACCCAACAACAACCTGCCCTCGTCCTCATCAGGAGCGAGAGGGGGCAGAGGAGGAGGAGGAAGGGGAGGAGGGGCGAGTGGAGGTGGTGGTGAGAGGGGCGGAAGGAAGACTCCGCCCCCTACCGTAACCCCTGCCTCTCTCCTATCGGATTGCACTCGATCGGTGGAAGAGACGGAGAAGGGAAAGGTAAGAGAACGGTAGTCTGGATTACGGTATCCGTGTTCTGTTCAGTTCGCGATTCGCATCCACGCCAAACCGGGCGCTAAAGTGAGCGCGATCACGGACTGTGGCGAAGAGGAGATTGGAGTGGCCATTGCAGCTCCGCCCAGGGAAGGTATGGAAGGAAGGGGAGGGGTGTGGGATAGGGAGGTCTATTGAAAAGTAAGGGATATTGGAGGATATTAGGGATTGGTGAAACATGAATTGTTTGAAATGGAACATGTTAAAGTTGTGTGGGATTGGGAGAATAGAATTGGTAGGGTAGATGAATCATCTGTTTTCTACTTGTTATTGTTTTGACAATATCGAATGTGCAGGTCAAGCGAACGAGACGCTAATCGAGTTCATGATGCAGACATTGGGAGTGAGAAGGAGCGAGATCGACTTTGATAAGGTTAGTTTGACGCAGAAATCGGAATATACCGAATCCGAAGGTATAGCATGGTATATACAATAAGGCTGAAACGTGAATGGGCATGTATGGTGTAACTCTAAGTTATTCTCACATCTCCGTGGATTTGTTTAGTTGGGTTGGAAGGTACGATCGGGGAGAATTGTGTCGGTCTGATTAGAGTGAAACAAGTATCAATGATGAAACATGAATGGATTGGTGTAAAATCTATTGGTATTTGAAAGCGTGAAAGAAGAATGGAAAGTGACGTTTATTGAAAGCTATCTTTGCGCTTTGAAAAATACTTATATCTGTGATAATCTTAATTGTTTCAGGGAGCTCGAAGTCGCACGAAGGTTGTGGTGGTGAGCAGCGATCGAGTGAGCAGAGCAGATATCGTTGAGAGATTAAAGACTGCGGTAGGCAAGTAGGCCTGTGATAGTAGACCACCCGGTAGTTGAACTACCCTGAATTTATAGTATATCTGAATCTTTTCTGAATTTCCGGAATGTTTTTTAACTTAAAAGTTTATTTTAGATTGTTTTATCCACTCCTTTAATATTAGAGCTATTTCGATAATTATTTTCCTCTGATTTGTTTTCTTATGCCTTGTTCCTTTTCCATGGTTCCCCTTTCGGGTTAGTAATTCACCCCACATCGATTGTTCAGTTTGTGTTTGTTTTTACTGGAATATCCCTGATTGTTCTACAGGTCTATCCTGCACACGTTGTCCTTTTATTATTTTGCCTTGATAAATGGTTTAATAAATGAGGCTCGTTGCGTAAGAAAGATGACCTGGCATTTATGTTTAGTGATTTATGATGTTTGATCGCCTCCGTGTTTGGTCCCAAACTACCGCATTCTACAACTATAGCAAGATACACTTTTCTGCCAAATAATGTCAGTTTTTTTGGAAATACATGTCCGTGCACTCCTCCTTGTGATTCCCTTGAATAAATCGTAAAATCAAGGATTTAACTCAATTTTTCCCACCCTCCTCCATTTCCATTATCTCTCGCTAGTCTCTCAATTTGACTCAACCCCCCCCCCCCCTCTCCCCTCTTCTTCTCTCCTTCTTCTCATTCATCCTTCGTACGCTTGCGATGACTGGTCCTGATCATCCAAAGAAGAAGAAGGGAGGAGGCGGGACGCGTCGAAAGGTATACGGTACCACGGGCTTCGATATCTCATTAGGGTATCTTACGGTAGAGTTACCGTAATCCCTTGAACTACGGTAGATCAATCAATACTTGCAGACGCACTCGATGAATCGTCCAGTCGTCGATACGCCCTCAATCAATACGACCGTCCAGCCGGTACGGTCGCCTACCGTACTCCAGACCGTATCTCGTGTACTGTGATCAAACCCCCTACGGTATCCTCTAGCATTCCGTAATCTTATCGTATTCATCAGCGTCGCGAGGAATCGACGAATCGCACAGTGACGGGCATCGATGTAAATGCAGCCAGACCTACCGGAGGACGATCACATCAAATGGCTAAGCCAAAGGTATTGTAGGGATACGGTAGACGTGGATCTGAGAAGTACTACGGTACTGGGATACTGATTCACGGAGCGATAAATGAGGGTTGAATTCCAATAGAGAAAACAAGAAATGATTAATCTAATTAATTGCAGCCGGTGAAGAAGAAGACGAAGAGAACGAAGCAGAGAACACTCGAGGTAGGAAAGGAGCACGATAGGGATACGGTATCTGGCAAGGATACCGCATCGGGGTTACGGTAGTCGGTACAGTATCTACAGTAATCCCTCCAGGAGACGGTGGACGAAGCGGATGATGCTCAGCCGAGCATGTAAGAAGAATTACCCGACCTGCCGTATCCCCTCATCCTTCTCTGTCTCTGAAGTGTCCCACACAAAATTATCAATTTTTGACCCCATTTCATCATTATTGAATTCATATTGCGGCTCCGCCTATGTCCACAGTATCCTCCTCTCCTTGCAGGCTCATTGAGATCCCCACCAATCTGCTGGCCAAGACCTCTCGATCGATGATGGGTCGACCCGTCTCGGAGGTACGGTAACACGGATTTTGTATGAGGCGGTTTTGGTAAAATGAGGACGGCTGCCTGATGATGTCTACTGCCTCTTGAGACAGAAGCATGTGTGCCCGGTTAGCTCAGTCGGTAGAGCACCAGACTCTTAATCTGGCTGTCGCGGGTTCGAGCCCCGCATCGGGCTGCAGATCTTTTGCCGCTCTTAGGAATCTCTTACAGGAGTGCTCCCGTCAGGCACCGCTGCACAAGGCCGAAGCGCTCATTGAGACGAATCAGGCATTTGTAGACAATACGAGTACGTCTTTTTTGAGATTATCTTTATCCAATCAATAATTGTAGATCGAAAGGGTTGGCAAGCGATTGGACAAGATTTTCTACGCGAGCACAAGGAGGTACGGTAGGGGTACGGTAGACTAGGGATACTGTACCCCATAGTACGGTGTCATCTTTCAGGTGCCGGGTGTAAACGCGATGACACGCTACACCATCACCTTCAACGTGCCGCCCGACACCGATTTCTACGACGCGAACAAGGTTGATCATTGATCTTTGGTCTCCCTATGATCTCTGATCTTTGCACAGGTCGAGATCCCCGGCGTCGAGCCCAAGTTCATTATCGCATCCGTGAGTGAATCGCAAACTGGAATGGATGGCATAGTCATTCTGTTCAGGCGCCCACCCTCGAGCCCGAGAGTCGCGAAAATTTCTGGCGAATGGTCTACGACGTAAGATCAAAGACCAGAGCTCAAAGATCAAAGATCAATTTCAGTCGAACGTCACGAACATCTACTATCTGGAGAACCAGCCAGAGTGCACGGATGGTGAGGAAATATGACGGATTCCGTTATGTTGATGGCCTTCTTGGCTTGATGTCAAAGATCAAAGATCAAATCTCAGAGCCGTTCATTCCGTGGAACGCAAACGACGGGAAGGACTACGGCAAGATGTTCGTCAGCAATAAGAAGGTATTTAATTAATGAATTAATTAAATAACTAATTAACTAATTAAAGGTGACCACGTCGAGACGCGACGCGCAGGCAGTGTTGGAGGTGCTGCCGGAGGGTAATTTATTATTTTAATTATTTAATTATTAATTAAAATCAGGATGCTC
This sequence comes from Pristionchus arcanus, assembly GCA_900490705.1. Taxonomy (NCBI): domain Eukaryota; kingdom Metazoa; phylum Nematoda; class Chromadorea; order Rhabditida; family Neodiplogasteridae; genus Pristionchus; species Pristionchus arcanus. The sequence continues at coordinate 164,949 of LS488867.1, read as the reverse complement.
GAACTCTATCATTGTCCGCTTCGCACAGAGCATCTGCTGGCCGGATAAGGTGCGGTAGATTACGGTATCTCGATGATCAATCGATAATCGATCAGGTGACAGTCGAATCGGAGCCGCGCAAGTCTGTGCTGCATCTCGTCCGTCTGCTCAAGGACGAGGTATTCATTTCGTCATCACGATGCAATTGTTGATCTTTGATCTTTGCAGAAGGGCCAGGTGCTGGTGATCTGCAAGTCGGGCCTCGCCAAGTAAGTGGGCGGAGCTTGAATTGAAGGGGGCGGGGCTTGGAAGGGGCATGGCCAAGGTAATGATGATTCAATCTGCAGGTCGTGCATGTTCGTCATGGTGCACAGTCTCATCACGCTTCTCAACGCCAAGGCACTCAGAGATGTCAGTGGAGTTTCCTTTGATCTTTGATCTTTCCATCCTTCTCCTTGCCATCTTTCTTCTCAGCCAGTGGACGTCCTTCTCAAGTTACGAGCCGATCGATGGGGCGCCATTCAGAATGAACAACAATACTTGATGGTCTACCAGGCTCTACTCGATTATATTCAAGTACGGAAGACAGGTCGCGGTACTGATCTGACTTACTGACTAAAGAATAAGTCAGATAAGTACCGAGATGGAAAAGATACAGTGTTGCTAAGATCCTTGATCTTTGAACTCTTTAACCTTATTACTGTACTCATTTACAGGTGAAGACGATCACAGTAAAGAACTGTGAGATCGTAAAGAAGAAACTCTTCGAGCACTGCAAATTGTCGAGAAAGGCGGAGTGAGATGGTAAGGAAATGAAGGAAGGGAAGATCAAAGATCAATCGAATCCTTTGCAGAACCAACCTTCTTGTAGACAGAAGAAAGATGAGGAATCGAGCTAACTTCTTCATTATTCGATAAACTCTCTTTGATTAATTTTTTGTGTTGATTGCGAAGATTCAACAAAACATTTACGCTTGATCTATTGCAATATTTGTATGATCAGGCTGAACGCAGATCCTTCGTCTTGATAGCATTTCACAGAACCGTATCTCAGCAGTATTGATCGATATTATAATACTCCAATTGCTGCCCTTTGAAATATTGGCCATGAACAGATTTCACTAAACCAAACAAAGTTATTAGAATTATTTTATCCATTTAAGCATATAATTGATATCGTGATTAATTTTGGCACAGTTCATCAAGTCTCCGAGACAGCGAAAAAGAAAAGGGACGGCAGTTTGAAAAAAGTGGTGGCATGTAACAAAAATTAGAATCAAATGTTAGTGTATTATAGAGCACCATGCAATAGAAATGGAGTAAATATTGAGCAGGATAAGGGAATAGAGACTAGACATTCGAAATACGGGGCAGATCTGATTGAAAAGATTAGGTTGAAGTGCACGAGAGAAGATACAATATGAGTTATTTACAAACAATATCCATCTAGCCTAATTATTAACTGAATAGCGAGTGAGCGAGAGAAATATAATCGATAAAGCTTCTTTTTGATGTGAACGGCAATCGATAATCGAGGAAGTAGATAACATGAAAACATTTTGACAAGAAAAGACGAGGGGTCGATATCGCGATATACGGTAGTTGGGCATTTGATGCATATAACAAGTGAGAGAGGGGCGAGGGGAAGAGGGGCACTACTCGAATCGTCTAATCGATTCTGCTTGCTACCGTAACCTCAGGGAGGGGCGGAGCTTAGCTGGACATCTTCTCGAGAATGGGAATAATCTGATCGAAGTTTGGTCGTCGTCCGGCGTCTTCGTTGAGGCAGATATTGAGAAGACGTCCCATCGATTGGGCGATTCCAGGAGGGATCGGCACACGGAGACCCTCCAGGGCGATCTACAAAAGTTGGTTATCAAAGCCACGTCGGACAGATTGGATCTTCGTGCGCAAGCTTGAGCGCTCTACGAAACGGAGATCCAACACGACTACAACTCACACTCTCGTTTCTTTACTAATTTCAATTGGAATCAATTGGAATCAGACATTGAACCGGATTCATGCCATCTCATCAACCTATACCATATCCGTGCAATCAATATCCACCAGGTGATCACAATATCACAAAAGACGAAAGAGTGATTCCACATGTGTCCACGACTCATACTCCTTTTTTTTTAAACTAATTTTCAATGAATTGGATCTACCCTATCCCTGCAACCCATATCTACCAGGTGCCCTATCCGATCATCTCACCTTCATTCCGCATTCCATTGGAGATAGATCAGCGAATGGGACTTCTCTCGTGTTCAATTCCCACAGTAGCACTCCGTACGACCACATGTCTGCTGCACGGATGTTCAGCTGGTCGGGAGATCGCTGCAGCGCTGCAAATCGCGTTAATCAATTTCAATCACGCACATCGTACTATGAATTCCCCTTGCGACTCCCATTCAACATGTGTTCAATTGTAGAACTGACGGATGAGAATTATGGCGCACTTCCTTCTCCTAACCCACCTTCAGGACTCATCCATGCGGGTGAGTATGCCCTTCCAATCTCTTGGAATGAGAACTTCGTATCGGCCATTGAGATCTTCGCTGTCAATTCCTCGTCAACGACGATGTGCTTCGATGAGAGGAAGTAACTGAAGAAAGAAAGATGAAGATATGAATACCTCCGATTCAGTTTGGCACAAGTCACAATTCAGTTTCACTAACTCCATAACCGTCAACGTCGTTGTGGTCTTTTTAAAGTTCAGACTCATTAAAATTCAGACTCAATTTCTCTTTTGTTTGTAAAAAAAGTTATTAACACAAGTATAATAGACCACTCAATTGTTCAGCCCGAGAACAAATTGAGAACTAACACATGTAAGACAGCCACGCAATTTATTTTTCATTTCACGGAACAGAAAAATCCCATCACACTTCATGTTTCACCGGGTTCGTATCAAGTTAAGTAAACCAGAGTGAACCAATCGACGTTACTCATACTATAAACATTAAAAAAACCATCAACTAACCGTAGTACGAGGGGGTCGAGTGAGTGGAGATACGACATTCCTCGTGCGATGTTCAGGGCGAATCGAAGGGCTTGAGAGTGATCGATTACCACCGCTGAAATGGAATGATAGCATTAATTATCAGGAAGAATCCTCCCTCCGTCCACCCTACAAGTGTCAACTAATGGTTCGACGTTTCACCACTCTCATAAACTTGCAACTTTTAGATATATCCAATTACTGCCTTTCATAGGTCTTATAACTATAATAACATGATCTTCAACAGATTATCAGCTTAGAAGGTCATCGACCAAAGATCAAAGATCATAATGACTCACAGCTCTGTTCGTGGAGGACATTGTAGAGTGATCCGAATGGCATGTATTGGGAGATGACGACGAGATTGGGAGGCTGATTGGCGAAGGCAAGCACGGGACAGATGTTGTCGTGAGCGAAGATTCTGTGAGGGGAAGGGGTATGGATATTGTGTTATGAAAAGATCAAGGTCGTATGATTGAGTACTAAATAACACATCTAGTATACATCAAGTCTCCGTGACGCCACATCACCTAGTCACTAATTTTTTTTCAATTACGGAAACACTAATTTCTTTACCATTAATATTGTAGTCGAGGGAACCCTAGAAGAATCGCATTTAAAACAAAATACCAGTACACATACCTTTGCTGCAACCTCACATCATCTGGTCTCTTTAATTATTACCACGAGCACATTCCTCACACATTACTCCTAAGTGTGTGTCCCGGTCCAACCGTAAGTCCCTACCGACTACATACTCTAGATGCTACTCTTAACTTTACTTCACTTTTTCATTAATTATAATTTCGTTTGACAGGAATAAGCAATCATAGCTCTATGCAATGTATCTTTCATATCATCTCCCTTCCCCTCATCACCTGGTCCCTCTAACGCTCATACTACAACCTCTACTCACCTCAACGCGGGTGCTTCCGTCTGGAAATCTCTGGAGATTCTGGGAGTGACCTCAGCGACGGAGATGATTCGGGCGACGATATCATTGCCCTGCCACTTGCCCCTCCATAGCTCACCCGAGTGAGACTCAGCGATCTGAAAGCAATAATTACAATCTATATCTTGTTTGAAAGAGTTTTCACTGGTTTCACAGCTTCCACTCTACTACTCATTGTAGAGCAGAAGATAGACACGCACTAGCATATTCAACCGTTCTAGTAAAATAAAATGTTATTTGTTCAAGCACAGAATTTCATGTGATCGCCAATCCATCACACATATAAGAAATTTCTGCAACAGCAGAAAACCGGGTCGTGAAACTAAGAAAATGTTCTTTCATTAATACCAAACCAATCAACATACGATCGAAAAACAAAATATTTGTAAAGAGAAGAAGAAATGACGAAACATAATCTCACCTTGGTTATCAGATTGAGACTGCCCACATCGACTCCCGTGTATCGAGAGAGCGTCGCGTCGCGCGTTCGACTCTTCGTGCCCTGCAATTCGATTGGGTGATGGTACGTCTGGATACGGTATTTTGCTCTTATTCGTTCTCCAGAAAGCTGCGTTTTCAGTCTTAGCTATTGCCTTGCACATTGATGTTTCGTCCATTCTACAACACTGGCACTTTCGATCGAGTTTTGATTGAATCCTTCTACACATCCCACCACTACTGTCTAAGATCTTATCGTGCGGCTTTTTGCCGGCTGCGAATGAAGAACTACTGAAACTTCGTCCCGCCAACTACAAGGCACACATTTTGCGTTTTCACAGGATTATCAATATTCTATACCTTGAATGTCTGATCCTTGAAGGCAGCCTTTGCATTGGGGTCCTGTCCGTGCTCACGAGCCACTTCTGCAATTTCCATCTATATTTTCACCCGCCTCATCCTTGCTTCGCCAACTTAATATTAAACCCTAATGAATCAGTATTGGATGTATGGTACTTGAGCTAATTATTACAATGTCTTCTAGGTAGCCAATCACATTCGCATTTTTACCTCTCCCGTTTCACCACATGCTCAAATCCTCTTTCTCTTCATGCAAAGCAATTGTACGAACTTCTTGTAGGTGCAACATAAATTAGAATGAAACTAACCAGCGATGGTCTGGACGCACTGTGGCTGGCAGACGTCCAATGGAGTGAGTCCCTTCCTGTTGCACACTCCGACGAGGGCACCCGACTCGATCAGGTCCTGATCATAGGAATATTCAACCATGGCCTGTTTAAGTTTCTACCAGCGGATTTTATGCAACAACATGATTTTATGTTCAGTGAATATTATTCACGATAAATACATCTCAGCAATTCGGCGTTCAGAACCATGATACAAAAATAATGGTATTTACTACCTAAAAATTGCATGAACTAGATTACATCGACCGAACTACCGTACCTCAGCAATCTGTTCATATCCATTGAAGCATGCGTAGTGGAGGGGCGTCATTCCGTGTTCGTTCGTAGCATGCACGTCCGCCTTACGCATCAGCAGCTTCTGAATCACAACGTTATTTAGCTCGCAAATTTTGTCGAGGTAATATCGACTTTCCAATAACAAATATACATAAATCTAATAAATCAGATGCAATTGTTTTATTTTAAATGTAGTAGCAGACGCGTTAGTGCTTGATTACAGAGGTCGCCGATATCAAAGCAAGATGCGACAGCAATCTCGCTTGACCAATGTTCTCTATTTTCTATAGAATGAATCCGATTGGTATCGTTTCAGTTTCCGCTGACATTTAAACGCTACTCTAGCATGTACCATAGGGAAACGTTATCAATGCTCCAGCAATCGTTCTAAGCTCATTGTCAGTCACTTCCTATTTCTTACTACTAGCGTAATCCCCCCCCCCCTCATCACTGACCACGACGATCATTCTGTGTCCATGGGCGGATGCGAGGTGAAGGGCCGTGTCGTCACCCATATTCGTCGCGTTCACACGAGCACCTGAAGGAAATTAGAGATAAATGATCAATAATAATACAGTCAAAACTTAGGCGATCTTCTACAATTAATAAGAACATATCGATACGCAAATCTCATAAAAAGCACTAGGCTCACTTAAGTTTATCTTGTTTCACAAGCATAGTATGTTCATCCATTCCAATTATGGCTTCACACTCAGTACCCAAATATATTGCCCACGCGACTCCTCATCAACAGCATCTTGGCTACAACACGCCTGCTCAGTTTTTGTCTCCCAATCAGCACTATCATAACCTCATAGAATCGCTTCCATTTCAATAATCTCCCCTTTTCCGGAGCCAAAAGAAAACTCTCTACTCATCCCTGCTCCGGAGAATCTCACGGAGAATCTCTCATTGTCAGTGATGACGCACCAGCCGAATTTCCATCCATATCATACCCGTTCCAATTATCCACTCACCTCTGCTCAACAGCATCTCGGCGATGGTCACGTGCCCCGCCTTGGCCGCCCAGTGCAGGAGGGAGAACGCGTGGTCGTCACTGAACAAATTGTGTTTCATTATTTAATTGCGTCGTCCTTTTTATCGAAACTGACACAAATAACTTCAAAGCACTTGAGCACATGAAACATGTATTCAGCTAATAAAGAGGGTATTTTAAAAATTACTCATTTTCTCCAAGCAATTCTCAACCGATTAGATACTGTGCACAATGCTATCCCATGAATCCTTCGTGAAACACGACACCTACTGGGTCGATAGTAGATAAAAATAAAAGTATAATTGTAAATTACTCACCCTACATTCAGGTCGTGCTCGTGGTCATCCAGCCAGACACGCACCTGGAGAGAGATCAGAGATCATCGATCAGAAACATCTTCTTGCAAACAAGTACAAATCATCCTGTGATCACTACAATAACTCTACGTTTTGCTATTAGAAATAGTCTTCCAAGAGGATCAAATACTAAAGACTAAAGATCAAAGATCATATATCTTTACCTGGAATGCATTGCCCTCTCTGACCCATCCGAAGACGTCCTCCATGATGATGGGCACATTCGGCTTGTGTGCATGGTAGTGAGTGGAGAGAGACATGGCGTAGAGATTCTGAAATATAAGTTTACATTTTAACAATCATATTCGCAATTTGTGATAAACTGATCACTTCCAAGAGAACAATCAATATCTTAACACCTCGAATGATCACGAAACCACCAGGCAAGTCCGCTCGCGTCTATTTGATTTTACATCCAAAAAACCGATCATACACTGGCACGGTCCCTACGAATCGCGTTTTTGGTTTACTTGTTCGGCACAAATTCTCCACGCGAGAATTTTTCGTGTATACACTTTTTCTTGTTAGTTTTTTTCTCTCGTAAAATCTCCAATTTCTCCATTCTCACGCATTTTCCCTCTATTTTCGAATCAATCTTTCCATCCCATAATTTGTCTACTCACCGTTTCCCTCTTCTCTCCTCTCCTCTCCTTCTTCTGCCTTCGTTTCGGTGCCCTATCGGCCTGCAATCACATTTAACTTGCACTTGGCTCGTTGCCAACGAAAAACGCGTACAAAACGTGTAGACAATATTTGCTGGCAGGATGCCAGAGGTGTTGGGGGAAAAGAGTAGAGGAGATATCGAGTGAACAACGAAAGAGACAGCCGCCCCCTCACCTTGCCTCCCCTCTATCTCTCCCCTTCCCTCTCTCTGATCAATCAATACCTCCCCCCCCCTCTCTCTCTCTCTCTCGCCCTTCTCCCCTCACTACACAAACCCCCTCAGGGGGCAAGCACACCTCAGGGGTCACTCCTACAGTGCCATCCCCTGTCCTACCGTACCCTGGCACATTACGGCTTCACTTAGAATTTGTCTGTCCCCATATTCACCACAGATTCCTCTGGGCCATAAAAAGCGTGCTCAATCTCTCTCTCTCTCTCTCTCTCTCTCTTCCGCCTGCGAAATGGAGTGAACTGGACCGATAGATAGAGTCGGTGGAAACGAGAGGGATGATGAGAGAGCAGGGAGAAGTGAGAGACGGAAGAGAGAGAAAGAGAGAGAGAGGAGAGGAGGAATCCAAGGGCTGACAAAGAAACGAAGCGAAAGTTAAAGAAGAAGGAAAAGCTGATGGGATGGAAGGAGAGAGAGGAAGGAAAGGGAGGAAGGATAGGGAAGGAAAGGAGAAACGGCTAAACAGCTATTGTACTTTTTCCACACTGCTTTTCTATTGACACAATGGGATTGAATATTCCTGAAGATTCAAGATTGATTGATATTGGCCCCCTTCTTCCTTCATACAATGTACCTGAATCGTAAAACCTCCTGGATCACTCAACTTAACCCCTTCTCCATTCACCTCTAATCCTACTTGACTGGCCATTTCCCTCCCTCGAGTGTCCCTCCACTCTGCCAGATTGGTCCTGCCCCGACCTACCGTACTCCCCTTCCTTACCGTACTCTTTCCTACCGTAAGCCCATCTTCAATTTCCGGTGTCTCTCATAGCCATCTAGCAGCTGGTCCCCTCTCTCTCCTTCTCTCAACTCTTTATCCCCCCCCCCCTTCTCTCCTGCCCTCGCCCAATTCCCCCAGGCATAATCTGAGCAAGCGGCCAACACAGAGGAATGATGAGTAACCGAGATACTGAGGACATGAAAGAGGAAGGAAGAGGCCGATAGGCATAATAGGATGATACAGTTACGAAGAATTCAACGAGCGATCAGAAAGAAGCACTGTTTCCAGGGATAATTAAATCGTGAAGCAAGAATGAACTAGGAATTTAAAGATACATATTAGAAATGACCATTCCGTTAAAAATAAATATGTTTTGGATAAGGACAAAAAGAGCAAATATCGAGACATACAGTCCCGTCTCAGACATGAGCAATCCGTGAATCAACAATCACCCACGGCCAAAATTACGATCAAACGTGGCTCCATAATCGCTACAAACTGGGCAATGATACTATTCGAGCTATAAAGCGATACTTCTAACTGAATAGATGCATCCCTTCTATGGGCACAACATCAGTAGAGGGGGGATGGACAAGTGAGCGAACATAAGCAATGCATTGAGAAGAGGAGGATGGGCCATCAACTGACTCTTTTCAATTCCCCTACTTTCTCGCTCTTTCTAACCAGCGAGATAGTGCATAGAATGAAGAGAGCGAGGCCAGAGACTGAAAAGCCTCTTGCGTGCCTAGCCCTCTGCGCGCATTTCGCAGTCCTCTAGAACAATGGGAGAGAGAATGGAGGGAGGAGGGAGAGAAATGCGCGGCAGAGCGAGTGAGAGTGTGCGTCAAAACAAGAGAGTACAGAGAGGAAGGAAGGGGAGGGAGGAAACATAGTGTGTGCTTGGGGCGCCGCAACAATTGGGGCTCGTTTTCGACCATGAAAGGGATATGGCCGGCGAAAGTACGATGATTGGCACTGGTGGAGTCGCGTTTCATTCGCCCTTTATGATCAGCGTTAGTTTCCCAGATATAATCCACAGAAGTTGAATGAGCGAAATCTATTCAAAAACAAGCAACGATATCCTCACTGAATCAATAACCGTACAGCCCCCTGCGCCGGGCGAAAAGCACTACAGGAAAAGAAAGGCGTCACCTCGCCCCTATGAGCAACTTGCTCTCCTCTTTTACCCTAGTCTACCACTTTCTCTGATCGTCAAAAGATTGCATCCAATCGGAGAGACACCTTTCATTCCTCCTTCCAATTCCATCGTTGACTCACCATCAATTCCATTCCATCCATCTCTCATTTCTCATCGGACACATGGGCACGAAAAATGAATGTCACTTCCAGCATTCATTCTCATTTCAGCCAACCAGCGACCACCCTCCAAGGATCTTACAGTACATCTATCTACCCATGCCTTTCAGAGACCTCGAATCAATCAAAAATTGAATTGAATCAGGTCATCTACCTTCCACCCCAACACTCATCTGCCCCTATTGACTACCACTCTGTCAAAAACCTAGCAGTTTTTCGAGAAGATTTGTCCTTCAATTTCTGATGTCTCGAATCACCCATAAGCCATCCCCCTTCTCCCCCTCTCACCACTCATCCATCTGCTTCTATCCCCGTCCTCCTTTCCTTCCTTGCTTCAATTACCATTCACAAATCACGCCGGAAGAAAAACATTACTCTGGTGTAGATGGCAGAGACTAAGAGTCAATGAGGATCCAAGATTAGATGAACGATTACACTATTACACGACAATTGCAAAATGCGATAAATAAAAAAGCACAATAATATCAAAACAAAAAGAACAAGGTTCAAAAGACTGGTGCATCTCTCAGTCATCGTGAATAGCAATGGAGGCGGCAGAGTGCCATCCCTCTTCCCCTTGTGCTGTAAAGTGTGATGCTGTCTCTCCCCCTCCCCAGTCCTCTTCTCCCTTCTCTCACAGCTCATCCCAGGGTGCAAGACAGAAGCAATGATCGATTGAGATACACACAAACTTTGGACCACGTACCTAATAAGTGAATATGAAAACGAACAGATATTTCTGCGCAATCATTTTATTTTATTCGACTCAACATGATACAACACAACTGCATCCTCAGGGATGTAAGCAATTCAATGGGAAAATAGGGCAGAACAATAGAGGGGATACCAATGTACACAGCTAAATGTGGGATTGGAGTAGCAAACTTTGCGAACAATGAAATAAACGAGACTTAGACTCGGAAGCAACAACAATAAAGAAATGAAGGTTAAAAGCTACGTTTTCGCTGGATGGGAGGTGAGTGGGGGATGGGTGAGATCGTTGAGGGGCCGTTTTCTTTATCAGACGGGTTGTTGATGAAGGATCACTCAATATCTGCTCTCGTAACGATTTCTCTCGTAGGAGCGGGAACGAGAGCGACGGTCGTACCGAGGAGAAGGACTGCGTCTGTAATAAGTATATTTAGAAATAAAATATGCGCATTTCTCAAGAAAATTGTAATCACACTGTACCTGGATCTTCCTCCGCCATGTCCTCCACTGTATCCTCGATCGTATCCGCCTCCTCTATCGCCGTATCCTCCTCTGTCTCCATAACGATCTCCACCGTAACCTCTTCCTCCTCCTCCGCGTCCACCGTAGCCTCCGAATCCGCCACGACCTGAACACAATATTGTTTATGTTTGAAGTAGTTAATTAAACTTAAAATCTAATGAAATTCACTAATTATCGAATCAATTCTTACCTCCTCCACGACCGCTTCCTCCAGGCAGGAATCCTTGGTAGTTTCCAGGAGTGGGCGAATGCGCTCTCTTCGTCACGGAGTAGTCGATGCGAATCTTCCTTCCATCGAGCTGTAACTCCATTCTTCTTCCCTTTCCTTCAGACTTCATTTCCTTCACTTTCATTCTTTCTTTCTTCACCTTCACTAGTTCTCACTACCTCCCCTTGTCTTCATTCTGAAGGGGGCACGTTTCGAGTGATGCACCAATGATTGATTACGAAACGCTACCTCAATTCCATTCAGCTTGTCTCTTGCTGCAGATGCATCGTCGAGTCTTTCAAAGTAGATGAATCCGAATCCACGAGAGCGACCAGTCGGATGATCGTAAATCAGGTCGATCTGAGAAGACAAGTTATTTATTAATAACGCTCGGTTATTTCAAATTAAAATACAAAAAAATTCCAACCTTCTCGATCTCTCCGAACTCATTGAACATCTCTCTGAGATCCTTCTCTGTAGTGTACATCGAGAGATTGAATACACCCAGGCAACGAGACGGATCGGGCGCATCACGCTGAGAATAATTGATATAGTCAACCACCATCGAGTAGTACTAATGTCATAATTGATTGTCCAGAGGAATATTAAGTGTCGTTTACCTTATCGTGTCTTACCTTGTGCCAGACGGAAGCAGTTCTATCGCCGACGCCACGAGGAGGTCTCTTCGAGAAGAGGGGCGATCTCGAACGACGACGGTCACGGGAACGAGATCTGCTGCGAGTGCGGTGGCCACGAACTGGAGGAGTTCTGAAATATTAATTGCCAATACCAAATAATATTAAAAATGCTTTCAAAGTGGCACCTGACAACATCTAGGGAGGGGAGAAGGGAAATGTAAAAGTACGAATAGATGTTCGCCATTGAAAGGTGCAGCGCGAGTTCAGTTCGGAAAAGTGAGACAGAAAGAAAGAGTGCGCCGAGCAATTAAAGTGCTCAAAGGAAGTGAAACTCCACGATACTAGTTCGATGTCAAAAATTCCGCATGGGGTGAGTAACGCACCTAGGTCGAACGTAATCGTCGCCTGAACCGCTGCAAGTGTAAACAAAACGTATCAAGGTTGCATTGTTGATTGAGTATTCAACAAACTATACCGGGAGTCTCTGCTGCGAGATCTGCTTCGACTGCGAGAAGGAGAGCGCGACTTGCGATCGTCGTCACGTCTCTGAAAATACAAAATAAAATTATCTTTAAAAAATCATAAAAAAAAATAAAAAGAAGAATAGAAGGAAATATACTGACCGGTGAACGGGATGCGGAGCGGGAAACACTGCGCGAGCGACTCATGATGAGGCCTTGCACCCTTGAATGTAAAACTTAAACTAATAGTTTTTCAAGCGAGCTACAAAATCCCGCGCGTTTTTGAAATAGAGCGCGGGAAAACCAACCTGTTCCAGCGGTGAAGATTCAAATGAATGGATCGTATTTGATTGATCTATTCATTTCTCGGCAATTTAAATGCAAATCGAGATCGCAAACACTTTGCCCAACCTGATAATCCGAAAATTCCATCTTCATCATTATATGATGTTTGGGGGGCTTCTACTCTTCTTTACAATAAAGGGGGCGATTTTCTTCTAGTCTTCATTCCAAAATCCTTCCTTCTTCTTTCCATTTTTCAGCATTTCTTTCCTCTTCTACATCCAACGTCTTCTTTCTTGGCGTTGGCTCACCATCCCGCACTAACTACCCAGCTATGACGGCATTATGTACTATTCATTCGGATATGTGAACCGATCTTAAAACAACTCAGTAACATAATAGTATACTTTAAATCACTTTATCGCGAAAATGACATAGGCAATAAATGTGACAATTTTGAGAACTCTTTTTAATTATCTTCTGAGTTGGCAATGAGAAAAGCTGCTACGATTATATACCGGATACTCTCAACTTATACTTCGCCATTAGAAATGATGTAATTATTACTACGTATAAAGTTAAAAGTGATAGATTAGCAGGAACGCGAGAGTAAGAAAAGAATCGACGAAGGGAAATACATCCTATTACAGTAATCTGTATAAAATCAGTTTCTACTGGACATGGAATAAAATGAAACGAATGCAGAGGTAGGGGCATGAGACTAGCTTTGACTACAACCTTTAGTGGAAGGGACCAGCCCTACTCTGCTAAAAAACAGAATGCTGAAGCGAAAGCGATTCTCCTACTGGTGAAACTCTAACATCGCTGAAGCGTAGTAATAGTAATGAAACCTTTAGTCTCTATCTTTCTTGGCAATCTTGCCTTTCTTTACTCCAGATTTCTTGTTCTTAGACTTCATGAGGCTCATGGCGTTAACGAGATTGCCGTTTACAGCCATGAGGGCTTTATCGGCTTTTTCTTGAGCGCGATCCTCCTTCAGCTGCTTGTAATTCAGTTTTTTGCCTGGCTGAGGAGTGGCTCCGAGACGGATAGCCAGACGAGCACGAGCGTCATCTCGATCGGAGCCCTCGTACGCTTCGTTAGCTACCATCTTTTCGATCTAAAATAAGAAAAAAATCTTTGAATGTAGATAAGCAAGATGGACTAACCTCAAAGGTGACTTTCTTGAGATTCTTGAAGGTTGCTTCCTTCTTGACACTCGACGACGATTTTTTCTTCAGAATCTTCGGAGCCGATCTTCGCTCTTTGGTTGCAGCAGCTGCACCTTCACAAGGAACCACCTTAACAAAATAAGTTTGAGACCTATATTACTGTTTTCAAATTTACTTGAATATTCTCCACGCTCGAAGCAGGGGAATCTGCATTCGGGAGGGCGTTGACTTCATCCAACTGAAGTTGGTCAGAAGCGGGAGATCCGTTCAGACTGCGTTCAACCAGATCATCGAGAAGATGAGTTTCACTTCCAACCTGAATAAATAAAAATGATTAATGCATATTCCTATTTTTATTTCATTCCTATAATCATATTTTTACCTTGCGGCAGAAGAGCTCGTCTTCACCGATGGATCCCCACGAGTCCATGGCGAACATCCTGCAAACAATTTCATTAGGGATGTTGAAATGTGACGAAACGTAAAATCGATAGATATTCATATTTAAGTAACAGTAGCGCATCGATTGACAGTATCCATATTATTCTATTGATACGAAACAAGATCCTGCAACAATTATGATGCTCCTATAAGTTTCCTAGGGATGGTCTACCACGAAGATATCTCTATAGAAGAAAGAAATTTCAGAAGACTGGCCTAAGAAAATGCGACTTTGAAACTCCGCCCATTTATAGTTGGCCTAAAAATGTGCAATTCGGGGCACGGGATTGGGCTTGAAAAAAATGAGGAGCGCACCCGATAAAGTTGAAAAGGGAAAAAATGAATTTCGAAAGATTTCATCAGACTTACTTTTTTGCACAGAAAAGTTTCGTCGTCGAGGCCGGCAGATATTTGTGACCAAGATGGTCGGAAGCGGCGTGAGAGCCAAGTTTCAGTCGTTTCTAACACATCATAGCGTGTGATCAAACTGGAAGAAACGAATTTGAGCTAAAGATAATGCGGGAACAAGCGACAAAACAACCAAAACAACGAAATTTTAGCAAATCACACTAGTCAAAAAAAATCAGCTGACCAATACGGTAATTTTGGAATGGATAACATACACATCAAACTTTAAACTTTGAAATGGCGCGAATATTTTAAGGGACGCGTCGCGTGCTCGAATTTCTTGGGTCAACTTCTTTACTAATACCGTATATTTTGAGCTTCACAATTATTGATTTAAATCATAAAAATTCAATTGTTTTTTGTCAATCAATTTGAGAAAATATCCAGCTATTTATGACAACATATCAAAGATTTCTGAATAGGTACTATATTTATCGGGCGTTTGAGTCGCTTCTGATAAGAATAGCACCGAGGTGTGAATGAAATGTCAACAAAAATTGATAGTCTGTCAGGGGAGCTCGTCTTTAATCGTTCTTCCGACGTCACACACTCTATTATCAACTGGAATCGATCGAGGCTTTGCTTATCAAGGA
Source organism: Pristionchus arcanus (assembly GCA_900490705.1). Classification (NCBI taxonomy): domain Eukaryota; kingdom Metazoa; phylum Nematoda; class Chromadorea; order Rhabditida; family Neodiplogasteridae; genus Pristionchus; species Pristionchus arcanus. The sequence goes on along the minus strand of LS488867.1, from coordinate 149,874 downwards.
GAGTGGAAATGACGCACTCCCGCTCTTAGAAAGAAGGCACACTTGGAAGGAAGTGAAGAGAAATGGAAGACGACAACGTTGTGATCAGTCTCAAACAGACTCTCGAATGGACTGACTACTTTGGATTCGTCGTGGTATGGTAAGTACCGTACCTTTCGCTCATTTTTACCGTAATCCATTTTACATACTGAGAAGATTATAGTGATTTCTGTCTCATTCTGGTTCTTTTTTAATCTCACTTTCTTCAATCTGAAATAGGAAGTTTGAGTTATTTTAAAATAGATCCTACCGTATCGTTCACCTATGCCTACCGTATCCTTTTCAGGGCCATCTTTTTCGTGACAATCGCTGCAGTTTCCTTCTTCTGTCTCAATTGGTGCTGTGTCCAGAAGGATGATGACATCACAGTCTTCGAGAAGGTTCGACCTACCGTATCCCTTGATTATTGATCGATGTATTCAGTGGGCTGCTCCTCGCAAGATGAAATTGGGCGTCCATCGTCTGTCAGTTGTAGGCAGAAAGATGGATGAAGAGAAGAAAATGGTCGCCAGATTAGCTTAATTCAGCCTGAAATAACATTAAAATTGTACATGATCACCGATAAACGCGTTTTGTTCTCTGTTCCGATACTTGAATGCACCCAAAACTGCAATGGCACTGATCGAATTACTAGTTCTCGCGATCGTTTCTCTCCCTGCTTCTCTTCCATTTCTTCCCACGTCTCTCCGAGTCTCTAATCTTGTTGTGACGTCCCATCAATCAGTCCATCCATCTATGCTTCACAAGATCCTTCCCTTATTACTATTCTCCCTATGTCATGCTATACTTCCAGTTCAGGTATCTTCATTTGCTCAGTTTTTCCCAATGTACGATCTATCAAAAAAAGTTCTGAGTAATGGGCAGAATGGGGATATGAGAAGGGAAAAAGGACGTGTGTTGAAGATTCTTATCAATATTGTTGAGCTTTAGACCCTACTTATTGAACTTTTTCATAGGAGAACGAAGCTCGAGAGGTGCGACAGTTGAATGATCTTTCACGGCAAGTTACGTAAGAGGGAAATGAATCTGAAACACACGCGTCGCATGGCCGCTTTCCCGCGCATTTTTCATTCAAATTTTCGTGCCAAGGTTACTTAACAAGAAATCGACGAATTCGCCTTTCGTTTCAACTTCGCTGGAGAACTGGACGAATTTCAGTAATTTTATTTAGCACACATTGTGGAATGACCATTGGGGAGTCTATTGGTGAAACGTTTACGTTGATTTGAACTGCTCTGTGAAAGTTTTACAAGGTTGTACACGACATACAGAGTTTCAAATTTTGACTTTGACTTCGTTTTTCGAATTCGCTAGGGATTTATTTCAATTTTCCGATAGCAGGTGTTGTAGTCCTCGAGATAGTGTTTCTAATGAACCACAGTTACCCGAAATTTGTCAACTTCTTGAAGAAGTTATACAGCTTTCTGTGTTTTCTCGCCTCTAGCTGCTCTCGATTTGTATCTTTTTCGACCTAATTTTGGCTACGTATTCATTTCCCATAGTAGAAACAATCACCATAGGTTTTGGACGAATACTGAATTGCTAGGCAATGAAGTAAGTGCTGGCTGAAAATCGGCGCACGCGAAAAGAGGCGGAGTCAGCGAGTAAGGCATCGCGTTTCAGTTGCGTCGCGGTCGCGCGTCGCGTGTGTTTCAGATTCACTGGTAACGTGCCGTGCTTTGGTCTTTCGTCCGCGAACCATGCAATTCCATCGGCTATGGTCTTCTTCACGAGTGGTTCCGCCAAGATATCTCCAGATTTCATGTAAATCTCTGTTCAAAATTGTCGCATATTATTCCTCCCAGAATGCGACAGTCATGCCGGTTCCATCGGCATTCAACGATCTCCAGGATTTGTCTCTGAGAGATCACGTAGGATGGGTTTGGTACCAGCGAACTGAATTCATCCCCTCACGAATGTCAAAAGGACGTACCTATATCCGCCTCGACAGTGCCAACTACTACGCTAAAGTTGTAAGTTCATCCACAAAATAGGTCAGGATTATGGCAAAAAGCGGCAAAACGTTTCTGCGTTCGGGGGGAATCGAACCCCCGTCGAATGCTTGGAAGGCATCCATGCTGACCATTACACCACGAACGCGGTTGGAAATTGCTTTTCAGTATGTGAATACAATCCTCGCTGGCTCACACACTGGCGGGCACCTTCCCTTCGAGTTCGACATCACTCAACACATCGTTTTTGGACGGAAGAATCAAATCACCGTCGCGATAAACAACACCCTCTCACATCACACTCTGCCTCAAGGAGATGTCAAGGCAACCGGATATAAAGTGAGCTCAATTTCTTCTTATTTTTCCTTCTGGATTCATCGAAACAGAAAGTGAATACAAATAACATCATTTATTGCGTAAATATGCAATTTTATCCATCAGGAGCACATCTACCAGCGTGGTTTTATGGATTTCTTCTCCTACTCTGGTCTTCTCCGTCCCGTCAGACTCCTCTTCATTCCCAAAACACATCTCTCTTCACAATCAATCACTGCCGACGCCAAAGGTTGTCTCTCTTCAACTCTCTCCGAAAAACGAAAAGTGATTAAAAAAACTCTGCAGGAATCCTGTCCTTCTCCCATACCGTAATCGGGACAGGATATTCGAAAGTTGAGGTCACCGTAACCGACGCCGAAGGTGATGATCGATCGATTCTTTCCTGAATCAGGCCTTGCAGGAGAAGTCGAGTACTCCTCTGATTCTCTCAAGGACACAGGGAAGATTACCAAACCGCATTTATGGTGGCCTCGCAACATGGGGAGACCGTATCTCTACACCCTCACTGTAAGTCTGATTCTCTTCATCATTTCTGCCAGGGTGAAGAATCCGACTCTTCAGTCTCATCTCATCGGTCAGAGTAACCAGATAGTGTGCGAAAGGAAGTCACAAATTCTTCACCCTGACAGCCTTACTAGGGAGAATTCAGAATGAATAGTATTTCTCTTCAGGCGCGTCTTCTGTCCAATTCCTCTCTTGTCGACGTTATTCGCACTAAATTCGGCTTTCGATCCATCACTTGGGATCACTCGCAAATTCTTTGGAACGGAAAGCATTTTCATTGCCAGGGATTCGGAATGCATGAGGAATATGAAGTGGGTGAAGAAGGCCGAAGAAGGCGAGAGATCAAAAATCAATCGTAGGTTCGTGGTCGGGCCTTCGATTCCGTGTTGATGACAAGGGATCTGAATCTTGTGGAATGGACGGGAGCTAATTGCTACAGGTTTTCTTGCTCTCATACTTTTGCTTTTGATTTGAATAAAGGCTCTTGAATGGAGCTATCTATCACGTTGAAGAATTTCTCTCTTCATTCCGCTTGTTATCCCGTCAGTCCGAATGGAGAGAATACGACGGATGAAGAGACGGATTATTCAATCTGATAGCTGTACTGCCCCTTCAGGACAAGTCACTATCCATATTCGGAGGAACGAATGGCGGAGAACGATCGTCGAGGAATTGCAGTTATCGTTGAGACTGCAGCTGTTGCCATTAGGTGGGAGTAATGCTTTGGCCCCGCTCAATCTTCATCTCTAACAAGACTCGTATACTGCGAGATATTCATGTTTAGCGCATTGCCGGTCGTTTTGTGCAGGCTTGATGAAGATCTTTGTCCACTGCAGCCATTACTCGCAAGAGATCCAGAACCTGCACATGGATTTCATTCGGTCGACCATCGACAGAGATCAAAATCATCCTTCTGTCTTCATGTGGAGTCTCGCGAATGAACCAAGTGCATCCATCAAGGAGGCCAATCCTTACTTTGCGTTAGTCCACCATTTTCTCTCAATTTGAAATTGAGCCCATTTTGTATTTTTTTATCTTGTGCGACATTGAACTGTAATTTTCACGCGAAAGTGATGATCGTTGATCTATCTTTTTTCAGCCCACTTGTCAAACTGGCCAAATCTCTCGATCCCACCCGTCCGATTACAGTAGTTCTCGCGTCGAGCCCTTCGTCTGATTACGTGGTATCGATCAATATCTCTCTTCTACCGTACTCCTTATCGTCTAGGGAGGACTCCTTGACGTAATCTGCTTCAATCGATACTATGGATGGTACTCGAACATCGGACAGTTGTACAGAATTGAGAACGACATCTACAATGCAAGCTCTTTATTCTACCAGTTTCAATTGAAAATACTCACTTTATAATATTCAGGAAATCTCTATGTGGAACAAGAAATTTGCTCGACCTATCATCATTTCGGAATATGGAGCAGAGGCAATTCCTGGGATGCACAAGGTATAATGAATAAAGGACCAGGGATAGTTCTGTCTACGGTAACTGAATCGCAATCCCCGAATTTCAGGATCCTCCGTTCGCCTTCACTGAAGAGTATCAGGTCGAAGTGCTCAAAGAGCATTACAAAGCATTCGACCGATTGAAGAATGAGGTTAGTTTCACTTTAGGAGCGTTAGGATGAAGAGTGTTTCTCTTCATTCTTCGACCATTATGTCTTCATTCTGTCTGTTAGATATTTTTACGAGGAATTATCATCCTATTTCAGAAAAAGTTGGCGGGCGAGATGGTGTGGGTGTTTGCCGATTTCATGACAGTGCAAGGTATCCCTAATTTTTTTTCATTCAGTTTTGCTCGTCAGAAAAAGAAGATTGAGTGATTACTGTGAGAAGAAGAGTGTTTCCTTTCAGATACTACTCGTGTAGTTGGCAATCACAAGGGTCTCTTCACTCGTCAGAGGGAACCGAAGATGTCTGCTCATCTGATCAGAAAGAGATATTCGTCAAACACGACGAGACACAGGGACGAATTATGAATAAATCCATTTTCTTACCACTCCAATTCCTAATTTCATTGTTCAATTATTCGAGTGTTTCCTTGCACCACGACAGCGCCTTCTCTTGTAGAACTATCACATATTTTGCAGAATGAATTGAATGTGATTAGTTCAGCACTACATTCAAATTACCATTCTTCCCTCTCTTCTTCTCTCTCACCCACTCCTCCTCCATTTCATTCACTCGTCTTCCGCCGGTCTCAACCGGTTGCCCCTTACTCGTCCCATCCCCCTTCCGACCCCCTCTGCCCTTCAATACCCTAACCATGTTCAACCATCCTCCTCCTGCCCGTTCTCCTTCCCTCATCAAATCCCCCAATAACTTCCTTCTCCCTCCTCCATTACCCGGATCGCCCGACCCCGTCAAGCAGTTCTCCGATCCTAAAGGTACCGTACTCACTCTGATTCTAGTACCGTAATCCTACCGTAACCCAGGTTCGGATCCTCTCAGCGGTCTCTCCGCGAGCCACTGGTACCACGGACTACTGCCGAGAGACGACATCAAGGTAGTACGGTATCGACCTACCGTAACTTCGGGAGTTCGGCCAGGCAGATTCCTGACTTGCAGACATTTCTCGTGGAGAATGGCGATTATCTGGTGAGGATGAGTGAACCGGTAGAACCCGGAAAGAGGGAGTACATTCTATCGACAATGTTCGATAAGAGCATCGGAAAGGTATGGGATACGGTAGTTCGCTCGGTCAGATTCCTGATTGCAGATCAAACACTTCGTCATTGTGCACAGTGGCGAGCGATTCATTCTTCACAGCAAGGTCACTAATATCTTCGAAAATAATGAATCAATTATCGATTTTCAGTCCTTCCGCAGCATTCCCGAGCTCGTCAAGTACTTTGCTTCTACGAAGAAGAGCCTCACTGGGGTACGGTAGCACTCTTTGGCATCGAGCCAACTCACGAAGTCCACAGAAAATGTCCAACTTTTCCAGCAGATGGAAGTGGTGATCCGACGAGCGATCGCTCGATCTGAATGGCAATTAGAACATGAGGAAGTACAGAGCACGAAGAAATTGGGAGAAGGCGCCTTCGGAGAGGTATACGGTTGAGTGGGGATACGATATCAAGATGGTACAGTATCAATGGGATACGTGGAATGGGGATACGGTAGCCAAGGATTACTGTAATTGAAATCCATCTCAGGTGCACAAAGGAATTCTCAAGCTGCGTCGTTGCAACAAGAAGATCGATGTTGCCATCAAATTGGCCAAACTGGATGCAATGACGAAGGATCAAATCCAGGGATTCATGAAGGAGGTTCGTTGCCGCGCACTTTCTCATTGAAAACATGGTCGATTCATACAGAGACTTTTTCCAGGCGCGTTTGATGCGCGACTTTGACCATCCGAACGTCGTTCGTCTCTACGGCGTCGCTGCGACGCAGGAACCGCTCATGCTCGTCATGGAGTTGGTGAGACGCCGTTGCCGCGCACTTTAATCTGAGAATCGCGACCATTTGTGTGGGGCTTTGAAAGTCTAGAGCGTTGCCGCGCACAATTCACGTTTTGGCAGGCATCGGACGGTGCGCTGGACTCGTATCTGCAGAAGCACGCGTGCACCGTCCAGACCAAGCTTACCATGATACTTCAGGTTATTGGAAATTTGATTTTCGAAAATAAATTCCTATTTCAGGCCGCATGGGGCATCGAATATCTGCACGAGCGTCCGATTATCCACAGAGATCTCGCTTCGAGAAACTGCTTGTACGGAGATGGAAAGGTACGGTATTAGCTGATTGTGAGGAATACTGTAGACCTACCTACCGTATCTCAGGTGAAAATCTCGGACTTTGGTCTGTCTCGTGAGGGTCGAGCCTACGTGATGCAGAAAAAGTGTCGCCTGCCCATTCGGTAATGAGGGTAGTGGCCTAATCGATAACCTGTGGACTACTGTAGATGGCTTGCTCCCGAGACACTCAAGCACCTACAGTACTCTACGAAGACGGACGTATGGTCATACGGTAAGCATCGGACTATCGACAACTGACTTGACTACCGTATCTCAGGAATCATGTGCTGGGAGATTCTCAACGATGGAAAGGAACCCTACACTGGTTCTGTAGAGTATCGATTGATTGCGATCAATTGCATCATTCAGGCATGACCGTTGCCGAAGTGAACGTGAAAGTGCGCGAGGGATACCGTATGCCGATCGAACAACTGCCTGGTCTCGACATTGACGTCATCAATCTCATATCGGTACGACTCCTGGCAATATGCCAACTCTTATCATTGATGTGCAGCAACGTTGTTGGGCCGAAGACAAGGACAGCCGTCCCGAGATTACGGTAGTGGCACGTGAATTGGAGCGAGTGACGCACACGCCCCGTCCTGATTCCCGTGATGCCATTTTTGGAAGGTATACGGTTGATGACTGGTTGAGGCTATCGATAACTGAGTTACAGATCACCGAAGGTGGCCAAATCTCAACAGCAAACGCATAAAATGCCACAGATGCAGATGCCTCCCTCTTCTGAGTAAAGAGAGAAAGGAGTGAACAAATCGATGGAATTGAAGAGCACAATTCGAATAAAGGCATTAAAGACAACCCTTCGCATGATACATGAAACGTCGAAAGGGATGGTGTTTTCTACTAAAATTTATCGCACACGCAATCTGACAATCCATGTGGGTTCGAACTTAGCAAAGTTACAGTATACGGAAATAAAATATTGGAAATTCAACAGTTTTGTGAAAAATATCGATCAATAATTACTTGGCTTAAAGGGAGGACACCGAATGTTTTTGTTCAATGAAATGATGCGTTGAGACCATATTGAGAATCAAAACAGGGCAATAATTAAAGTGGGATCATGAATCAATAATTGGGAAACGGAGAGGACGGAATCAATCATTTAATCGCTGTCAGTTGGCGACGAATCAGATTCCTCCTGCAATTACACAGTTTGTAGTCGCTTTGGAGAATTACAACATTATCAATTTCACAATTTTCATCATTCACATTCTTCTTCGGCATAGTAGGCTTGCCATCATCCGAGGTGATGCCCGGATACTCCGGGTACTAAACATGCCCTGCCCTAAAGCTTCCCTTCTAGCAAAACCTATCGACGAGGCTATCGTACCAATCTACCGTAACCCATTGACTGTCCAGCTTACCTTCGCATCCTTCTTTGGTTTGAGTGGTTTATCATCCGAGTCTTCTCCCGAATCGGACGAATCAACAAACTCCTTGCTCTTCGCGTTCTTCGTCGGCGATCTATAATAACAATAAATTACCTTTCGTTCATTACATTTTTGCATTGCAGCCCCTCAACCACAACATTAACCTCCAGTAATTTCGGGGCTCAACAAATTTTCAAAGAAATTCTCATTCGTGCCCACACCAGGACACATCCCTGTTAAGACATGGTACAGCTATGCTCGAACGAAGAACACTGTAATTTCCTACACCCTCCGACTCCATACCTCTCAGTCTTCTTCTTTGCCGCCCCTCCTCCTCCTCCACTGGTACTCGCCCCTGCTGTCGCACCTCCTCCATTCTTCTTGTATTCCTTCATCTCCCTCTCGTATCTTTCCTTGTCCTCGGCTGCCTGAAACCACGGTGACTCTTGTTTCAGTGTAATTACTAGCTCATCAGAGGCGGTGTAAAATAATACCATCTTGAGGTGTAGTGATTGCACAACAAATGTTAATGAAATTCACGAAATCATTATGACCAGATGAATTTGGATTTCAGCCTCACATCTAGATTGCCTGTGATGGCGCGACACAATTGGATGAACACGATTCTCTAATAACAAATTCCATACTGTTCGAACATGCCTAATTCACGCTTCATCCTCATACCTTCTTCTCCCATTTCTTCTTTTCATCTCCAGTGATCGTCTTCCACAGTTCACCCGCCTTCTTCGCCACGTCTCCGATCGAATCACCTTCCTGCATAGCACTATTTATTCGCAAGATTACCAATACATTATCAACCTGTTAATTTTCAGTTTCAACCTCACTACACATTCAGTCCAACCGTCCTTGCAACGATTGAATGTGTGCAGCTGCTCAACATAAGAATTACATTTGCACCCGTCCTTCCCAAGTTTCACACTTCTCATACAATCCCCATCAAAGACTCGTTGACAATTGACTCCATGTTATGGTGAGATAATAAGCTAATAATGATACCTTCTTGAGACCCGCTCTGGCTTCTCCCATCCACAGCATAAAAGCAGACATTCCTCGTTTGGGCGCGTTCGGATCCTGTTAATGAACAGAGTTCAATCAACTACCGTATTCCAGTCCTCCCTGGGTTTAGAAATGCACTTACCTTCTTTTCCTTCTTCTTTCTGGTCTTCTTCTCTCCATCATCCTTACTCTTCTTCTCCTTTCTTTCCTTTCTCTCTTTCGGCTCACTCTTCTTCTTTTTCTTCGGTCTTTCCTCATCCTTAACCACTTGTTTTTAAAAAAATCCTAGATTATTTAAGTTTCACCTCTTCATCATCTTCTTCGCTTCCACTTCCACTGCCACTTCCTGCATCATCTGATCCCTTTCCTGATCCACTCTCTGATCCCGCATCTGAATCCCATTCCTCATCGGGTTCCGATCCAGAGAACTCGTCCGGCTCCTTCAGCTTACGACGCTTCTCGAGATCCTGATAAGACAATAGTTTTTAGTTTTAGAGACATGAAGTACGGACAATTGAAATCCAAGGTATTGTCACTTATTCAACGGTTCGTGGAAACCCAAACAAGCAGGTATGCAAATCAAATTGAAAAAAAATGTTTTGTAGAAGAAGATCCATCCAAATATTGAAATCGTGTACTATTGTTGCAGTTATAAAATCATGAATAGCAAAAGCACAATATTCCAAAATTTAAGGCATGAACTTTTCTATTCACCTTATCCAGATCGTAATCGGAGTCATCCTCGGACGAATCATCCGAATCTCCGCCCTTCTCCTTGCCCTCTGCCTTCACCGTCTCCTGCAATCACCACCGTGACCCGCTTGAACTACCGTATCCACGCTCCAGAATACCGTACTCCCTTCCTCTCTTCTATGACTACCGTACTCCCATCACCTGACTACCGTAACCCCCTCCCCCTACCGTACCGCATAAGCGTCGTGTTCGTCATCCGAGCCGGCGTATCGATCCGTCTCGCGCTTCTCCTGAAAAATTAACCAATAAAAACATTAATATTTTCGAAAATAGATATATTAAAAGTCTCACCGTCTTCTTGGCATTTCGGATGCGCAGTCCCTTGTTGTTGATGAAATCGAACAGCTTGTTGTACTCCTCCCTATAATATTTTTTTATCAGCCCGGCTCTCGAAAAACTGTTGCAATACTCAAATCCCCTTATAAAAAGACATGATGAAACAAGAAGCTATCTCGCACACAATTGCGAAAGTTATCATCATAAGTCATCAATAATATTGATTCGAGCAACTACAGGTGGTTTAAGGGAAAGACATGAAACTCACTTCTCAACACTGTTGAATACGAGGGTCGATCCTGATTTGAGTTCGAGCTCGAAATCGAACGATCTCGTCGACACATCCGAACGGGCGAAGTGAATGTTCGAGATCTTCAATGTTTTTTTTAAAAATTAACCCTTGTTGAGGAGTTATTATTGCACTCCCCTCACGGCCAGCCTATACCACCAATTCGCAACCGCGACGTCGCTGGTTTCAATTGCATCGAAATCGCTAATGTGAACAAAGCGAAGTTAATGCTCGTGAACTAAAATGTTTAAAAAATAAAGCTATTTTTACAAACCCTTCATCGATTTCATCACTGCAGTCCCGACACATCTTTCATATACCACCCATCCGCAACACGGACCTCCCAGGTCGCTCCTTTCCACTTCTAACTCCTCTAAAATAAACCAAAATCTGTTGCTCACCTCATCGAATCGGACGTACATGGGCGGTTTGTGGATGTAGAGGAGTCCCTTCTCTAGGGGGTAGAGGAAGCCGGACGCCTGCTTGTGAGCACACGCGATTGCAGGAGTGCCCGAGTGACTGGAGAGATGTTGAAGTTAGCATTAGCCATTCACTTAATGGTAACATCCAAGCTTATGATATTTGCATCAAAATGGTAATCAAAAGGGATAGGCTCGTTATATTATACAGGCGAAGAGACATCGTGATCATAATCTCGAGAGCCCTCGAGGATATATCACAACTGCGGAATACCAACTATCCCGGTTAAAAATTTGAGGCAATTTCGCAATAAAAATGATCTCACCCGACGAAATTGCCGGGCACCGTAATGCGCATGTTGACGAGTGCACGGAAGATGCGAGACACGATCTGCAATTATGTGATTTAATAGTTTTTTTAATCATAAAAAAAAGAATAAATAAATTACCGTACCTCGTACGTGTTTCCGGACTGCTCTCTGTCCAGTTTCTTGTCGTAGAGTTCGTTCAGCTGCTCCCTGGAAAGTGCTTATTTTACAAATTTTAATTCGCAAACCATTCAAGTTAAATGAACTCGGAATCATAAACAATTTTCTGGTGGCAAAAATAACCCATTCCTACGTTCTAGCCGGAGATCCGTGTAAAAACTCCGAAATTAAAAATATAAACATAATTAAAATACGGACTGGGTCATTCCCAATTCGAGGTCGACATGCTCGTCCTTCACAAACTCTATGACGAGATAGTGGTATCGAGTCTGACCCTGACGAATCGGCGGATTCAACGAGATCTGAATTTAGTTTTTGTTAGAAAGAAAAATCAACAAAATCATTAGTGATTTTCACCCACAGCTCGGTAATACAGACGCTGAAGCATCAACTCAACAAGCGAGAAATAGATCGACCAGCATTTGATCTTTTTATTCAGTGAACATGGACTCTTCATCAAACAAGCACCGTTACAGTGCCTTATAAGTTACCCATGAAACGGCAACTCACCAATTCGCCAATAATCAATCCAATCTATACCCCCTTCTACAGTAACCCCTTCGAATACGAAAGTTAACTCACAACAAAGTACATGTGCCTTCCGTCCTTGTGCGGGACGAGGAATAGACGAGTGATGCTCTTCGTCGGAATCTTGTAGTCGTACGTCTGAAAGCAATTTATTTGTGTTGAAATGGAAAGCAAAGTCAATGCGGTATTATTCAGGTCCCTCAATCCACCTTTAGGGAAAACATTGTGCTCAAGAATCGCCTGGTCCAAAATAACAGATTGATGGAATTTTTTGAAACAAAATTCGCACGTATATTACCGCATCTCCCAATGTTCCCAGATAAGACCGTACCACTAAATTCAAAATCACCTAGCATGTCTAACTCACTTTTCCGTGCAGCGACAGGTGGTTGGGGTAGACCTTGATGTCGTAGCGACCACTGCAATATACCGAATTATTTCACTCAATTCCTTCTCTCGATTGATCTTTGATCTCTAACCCCCCTCCTACTCACCGTGGTGTCATGCACAGGATCTGTTCGAGGGTGGCCACTGCCTGGCCCGTCTCCGTCTCGATGCCCGCGTACTTGAGCACCATCTGTCTGCAAAGAGCACACAAATAGATTTATTGTTAAATTAATTTAATTTAAATAATACATAAAATATTAATAACAATAATAAAAACCCCACCTGAATGCCTCGACTCTGTCCTCGCCCTGCTCCTCCTCTGCCATGAAGAATCTGCAAAGCACAGGTGTAACGGATGGTTTGCGTTTCACGAGCACATCATCAGAATGCGAGTATGGAATATTCAATCAATCATCAACTTTGTTGTGTGATATAAAAAATCAAAAACGAGCTGCCTGAATGTTCGGGCATTCGCGGAGTTTTCCTTGACCTCATTGCGCCCCGCTGATTCACGCATATTCAATCTTACATACGCTTATAATTCATAACATCCACGATTTGTGTGGCCTTCATTGCGACAATAAACAATTGTTATCCGATTTTCCGCTGCACCTCCTCTACTTCCCATCTCTACCCTCCTATCTTCAATAAGCCCATGATGCCTCCTTCCAACCACTCACCTCATCTCCGTCAATGCCACTGGGGCGTCATCATTGTCCTGGAATTCGAGAGTGGCCTCATTCTTCGCTGCCACACACTTGTTCACGTTCTGGAGGGGAACCTCGAACGCCAATTTGCCGTCAACCGAGAACTCGAGATTCGGACCTGCAATGAATGGATGTATTTTCTCTGGTGCAATTGTAATTGGTAATGCATTGCAATTCAATCACTAAATTACCTGCCTACTTGATTCGACCATGAAACGGGCAAGTCACTGCTCATCCAATTCCTAATTGCTCACCCTTAATTCGTGCATCTCCATAATTCCATCCCTTAAGTGCATGCTCTCTGTCCTTCACTCGCTTGTTCCAATTGCTCTCGATGAACTTCGAGATGCGGTCCTGGTCCTGATGATGGACAATCGATTATTAATCTGTTAACACAGCTATTCTATGGCTCATCAGCACCGTCCGCATTCTATCCAATATCCCTCCCATAAGCAACCCCAATCTTCCGATTAGTATTATTATAAAAGTGATCACGGAGAACACATCAACTTAACCACCATTTCACAATTATCAATTAGATATGTAACCGCTATGAACCGAAAGACCCAAATAATATTTTTTTCACAGTTGATTGTGAGTCAAATGTAATAAGCTCCACGCAAATTCCACATAAATCGCCCACCTAATACCCGTTCGCGCCTATTTTTTCGTGTCTCTCTCTTCGTTCTCGAAGTCATCAATTTCACTCCACCCTCTTCCTTACCATTCCCTCATGCAACCCACCATTCCCTCATGCAACCCCACTCCTACTTCCCGTCTCCCTCACCTTTTCCTTGAATCCTCCAATCCTTAGATTCGTTCTCTGCATTCCTCTATGTTCATCATCGGGTGCTTCGAATATCAATCTCAATCCGGGAGTCGTCGCGAGTCTCGCCCATTCCACTGCGTGTAGCTCACCCGCTGGCGCAGTTAGCACTTTGCCTGCAATTGGACAATCATTTCATCATCATTGGGTAGCAAAACCGAATGCGCACCAAAAGGGAAAAAAGTAGCGCCAGTTTCCATAGCAGATCGTCAGCTCATTATTCCAGTCTCTACACTGAACTGAGCTGTCAACACAAGCGACGAAACGTGGAATTGAAAATAGCATGATTAAGATGAAACGAACCGGTGCTCTCGTTTCTGAAGGCAACGGACGAATCGGAGAGCTTCACACTGCCTTGCGCCTGCAATCGACCACCTTATTCGTTGATACATACAACCAGTACTTTATTAGCACCAATTCAGTCCCACTTATATCAATATTCCATGTGACCCAAATCTGTCTGGCTTTCCAATCTGCGTTCCACACCACTCACCAGCACTCCCATCTCCTCCACAAAGACATCGTTGAACTCGAGGAAGGCGTCAGTCATCCTCCCTGGGCAATTCGGCATTTGCACATCTCACCAATTCGACGGTGCTACAGGTATCACCATGGTCGTAGCAACCAATACGCTTGAGCGAGAGAAAGACATTGAATGAGAACCAAGCTCTTTACTCAAACTGTCAATATGCGAAATGGGAAACATTCTAAAATATTAAAATTATCAACGAGTTAAAGAATGCAATAGTGGAACACCATAGCAGAGATCGTATCGAATACAAGGAATAAAGTAAACGTAAGACAGATTTAGAAGCTAACGACCTTAAAAGGGAATTGAAACAGGGAGGGAAGATCAATGGGTAGATCACCAGTTAGTGACAATCTTAAATGAGTTACCATCGACGATAGGTACAATTTACAATCAGGAAAATGGAGACTGTTAAAGCAGTCGTTTGTGAAGCGGGTACATAGTGGGAGTTACGTAGTGTAGTAGACAGTCAGAAAGAGACAGGATGTGGGGTACGGTATCAATGCTTATTGTGGACTGATTTATTTCGTCTTCTTCGCGGATCTTCCTGTTGCGGTTGACCCTCTCTTGGCAGTCTTTCCAGTGGCAGGGGTTGCCGCTGGTGTCTTCCCATTCTCCTGCACAATATTCATACCGTTATTTAGGCACAAGTAGAAGATACAATCCACATGGATGCAATCAGCGTGGGATATAGACACGGTGTAACCCGAGTGAATCGGGTTCGTTTTCCGGTGGAAATTAACAATTTTTCGACCCGATGGATCTCGGTTGCTCACCTTCTTTCCCTTGGAAGTTGCGGGAGTTGGGGCGGGTTTCTCAACGATCACATCTGCCATTTCCTTCTCGATCAGAGATATCAGCGTGTTGCAACGACGTTGTAGCTCCTGCAAATCAACGATTATGGATTATTCCAGCTCACAAGTTCCCGTTTCACAACCGTATTGTCTCGTTAACATCTACTGTTCGAGGAGATCGATAACAGTTCTAGCTTAAAGACCACCAAATTCCTCGCCAACCACACTGCAGTAACTATACGGTTTCACATGGCTAATATCTTTCCAATAATTCGAGTTCTTTGATACATTTCACGACCCGACCCAAATACAATCTCACTAACCATTCCGGTTCTGCTCTTTATGAACCAATCGAATCTGAACTGGGGCGCCATTCGCACAGAGTGTCTCAGCTCATCGTACACTGTGTCACGGTCGAAGCCCAGCTTGTGCAGCTCGCACACAAGGAATCTGAAAAGGGAGGAAATAATGATTGGACGATAGGCCGACCAGGCAGGGTGGGGTTGCAGATGCAATACAAGGCTGTGAGCTAATTCACTATGACCAATACTTGAAAGGTTATGTCCCCATTCAAATTATCCATACTCCAACAACAAAATCCTGATTCTCTGACTGAAGGTTTATTTAGCAACCAGGTAGGACGGTGTTGCAGGCTCAATGCAAGGGTGCAAGCCAATCTAAAAAAGCAGTGATAGAATCGGATATTTGGCAAAAAAAAATACAAAAATCTATATTGCCCCTAGTCTGTCTACATCCACCAGCTCGATCAAAGTTCCGCGCACATTACAAGATCTCAGTCATTGCTCTGCCACCTGTCTACATCTGTCTTCTCCCATTAACACTCTCGATCACTCACCGATCCTCCTCCTCCGTATACGTCTTTCCCTTGTTCGTTCCATAGGCGATTCTCAATTGATGGAAGGGTGCCTTGTACTTGGCAATCTTCGCATCGAGGGCCTTCTTCACCGAGTGACGACGTTGGATGCGAGCCTCGCCCTGAAAAAGAATTTATAATCAAAATGGAAAACCTATTGAATCAACTACTCTTGCTCCATAATCAATTAACCGTGAAACCCGAACAAACAGGGACTGGCTTCGTTTTTTTTGGTTTCCAAGTAAAGGAGATGGTATGATTGAATGCTACATCATCGCCTGTTGATAGTGTACTCGTGAAACACAAATCATTAATCCAAACAATTAGAATTGAAAACAACTATTTTTCAAATATTTTTGTTTTCCACACAGAGTAATGATATGATTGAATCTCCCAGAAGCCTCATCTAATAAGATTCTTGTGAAACCCCAACAATCCCTCACCTTTTCAATCTGTGCCAGAATCTTCTCATTATCCGCCAGATCATCAACTCTTTCCCAGAAGAGACTCGCGTAGTCCATCACTTCCTCCGGCGTCTTGCCCTCCACCTGTAATTAAAGACATTAATTTCTGATTATTTCAAACCAGGATTATCTGCGATTCAACCCTTGCTCAAGTGTCCTGATGTACGTAGAAAATATTATTTGGTAATCTCTGTTCATGTAACAAAATAGCACACCACCCATGAGTGTAATCAAGTGTTGCTGACCTCTCTGGCGATATTCTCCATATCGTGTCTTCCCCACTTCTCATTCGCCTTGATGAACTGCGTGAAGTCGCGTCTGCTCCAGTTGGCCAGGCCCTGCGAAATTACAATCAATAATCTCCTTCTTCTTTTTTTTCGGGTGATAAATGGATAGTCACGCCGCTTCTTGTTCGCACAACTTTATTTATAAGGGTCAAATATTGTTGAACGAGCGTTTCTTGATTCGCTCAACTCATTACAGGCGAGAAATCAAGTTAAAAGATCCCTTCCCCTCTCAACCAACCTGCGTGAGCAGCTCCTCCCTCTCCTCCTGCTCCTTGTCCGTCAGTGGCTGCGCCTGCAATATTCACGTTTCATTACGGACTACAATTTGATCCCCGTTGCCTCGAATTGCTCTCTTCTTTATCCTTTCTACGACTAAAAGCATATTTTGAAACAAATTGGGATGTAAATCGAAAGCAAGATGTCATCAACTCCCTTCATCACCTCCGTGCCTCCTTGAATCACCTAGCCCCATCCCCATCAACTCACATTATCAATCTTCTTCTGTTCCTCCTTCTGTCTCTTCTCCGCTTCCTTCCCCGTGCAATCCACAGGTTTCGGCGCCTGCAAGTTCACTCTTTTGTATTATTTATTATCCTCGCAATCACGAAACCCCCTGAAAATTTGAACGACCCTCATTAGCCAAGCTCTTCAAGAGTGCACTATTACTTCCTTGTTTTTCCCCTTTCATCTCCTATGACTCTTGAAATCACGTATCTCGACTCCCCTTCAAATCCCTACATCTCATACAAATTTGCATTCATCTCCTGCAACTTCCAAGCCCCGAATTATCCCAAATTTCGTGCCAACTAGCACCTTTTCTCTCTCAACTTTGGCAGACAAATTGGTTGTTTTGACAGGAAGGCGCCACTTTCATTCCTTCATTGGCCTCGTCTATCGCCATTCCGGGAGTGTCTTCTTTCCCCTATCCAATTTCCCCTTCTGTTGCCCTGACAACCACGAGAAGAGAGGGGCTCATTCCCATGTTCTCACTCATCCCTTTCTCTCCCTCTCCTCTCATTCCTCCAATCTCCATGCAATAATTCCCACGGCGGGGGGAATCCTCTCAAGTATCGTCACAACTTTTCTTCATCAATCTAATCGACGGCTCTCTCAATCCCCATCTCATCCCTTCTTCATTCCTCCTCTCCCTACCATCTCCTCCGATGGATTCACCAGAGTTCTTCTTCTCCTCCCTTCATCCATCCATCCACTCATTCCATTACTCGAAGCAGTAGTCTTCTCCCTTCAAGACAATCCTCGCTTCTCACAAGAACAAGAGGGGCTCAGCACCGATCAGGTCCAATCCTTTATCCAGAGCCTAGTGGGTTCCACCCAGCCATCTAAACCTTCTCCTCCTTCAGAAATGGACGTTTCCTTCCATGCATCCTCCATTGACTCCTCCTCCGGTACCACTCCCATCTCTTCTCAACGGCCCTCTGCTCCAACCATCTTCGTGTGTGGATATGTCGCCAAGCGGTGGCATAATAGGTCAGCATAGCCTCCATCTCTCTATCTCATTCTGTCCTTTTCCAAGCCAATATTTGTTCATCCCTTGTTCATTTCGCCTCCATCTAGATCTCTCCATCTCTTCAGCTCACTCAACACGATCATCACTGATCTCACTCCTCACTACTATCTCTCGTGCAATGGATCCAACGACTTTGCGCCGCGTACTCGCCAGCTGCTGTCCCATGCGGAGTGAGTCTTTCTTCTTTGATCCATCATGACAAATAACGAAACATCTCATCCTTCGTCACCTTCCATCACTTCAGATGCATGCTCTTCTTCGTCAATGAGTACACACTGGCCGATGTCTCGTGTCTTCTCGCCCTTCAATATGCATGGCAGCTCATGATTCCCATCATCATGCTTCGTCCGCCGCGCACCAAGCTAGTAATCACGGCACGTGCATCCAGCAAACTGCGTCGGAACATCATGTAAGGCCACCTTCTCATCCATAGTACTGAAACTCTCCCTCTGCAGGGTCAACTCCAACGGGACTGTAGTCCGTTCGCCTTCGGTAGGCAACGAGATAAGCAGTGGTGAGATGGAGCATGGTATCCTGGACCAGTCGGGACTGGACTACGCCCTGCTGCAGGACATCCTTTACGAGGCATACTGTAGTTTTCATCATCTATCGCCAACTGACTCTTCCAGGGCTACCGTATCGCCGTAGTGTACGATCGTCTTGATCACGGTCGTAGCATGGACGCCGTTCGCAGTAGGATCACTCGGGCCACTCTGCCCTTCCATCTCACTTCTTCCCACGGACATTCGGGCATACACTTTGATGGGGAAGACGACGATGTGGATGAGATGATGACCAATGGAGGACAGGGCATTGCGAGGAGCAAGCGGTTAGTTCAAGGAATTGGCTAGTGATGACGGCATTTCTTTGCAGCAGTTCCGACAAGCTTTCATCCTCCGGGAGCAGTGGTCGTCTGCGTCGACCGGCAACTCCCGGACGCACGCATCCCGATCACGGCAAGATGCAGCGATGCAGTCAGAGTAAGAGTGCGTACCGTACTCCTCTCGACTATAATAACCCCCTCCCTGATTCAGGCCCCATTCCTCCTCGTCATCGTGCATCAGAATCTCGTCATGCCTCTTCGAATCTGGCAGCGGACAACTCGGAGACACTTAGCATGGCCTCATCGCGTCTTCGTCTATCGCAATCGACCGGCTCTCTGGCTGATCGACAACGGCCCAAGCCCCTTCCAGGACCTAGACCCATCGCCCCACCGCCTAATCTCAGACCAAATAATGGGCGCGGACCTCGGTCACCACTGGCTCCCATCAAGGTTCTTTATTATTTTTATATACCATTAATCGCATAGAAATCAGTGGCTTCTTCTTCCCATTCACTTGGCACCCCCTTGCAACCTCACTTTCGCAGGTGGATCATCCCAGCACTGGGAGTCTCGGATCGGATGCTATCTCGCCCTCGATCAACACCACCCTATCATCTCCATTCGATCGACGAATGAGGTATTTCGATAATTAATCACTGGATCAGCATACCACACCACCACGATTACAGTATGATGTCCCTTGAAGACCTCACCAACTACACGCACACACAGTATCTCGTCTTTCCCATTCACGATCCGACCAAGAAACCGCAGCTGATCAAGTTCCCCAACGATCTGCTGGAGGAATCACTGGTGGGTAGTTCGAAGCGAGTAAGCAATCGACAACAAGCCGACCTCTTTTCAGAAAACTGATTCGCAGTGGGGATCGGACTCGGACATTGAGGAGGAGGTACCTTTGTTTTTTCCAACACAGCACAAATTCAACGACAACACTATCCAAACAAATCCCCTCTATACCACTCATCGAAACTCGTACTTCACAGGTTGAAATCGCCCCTCGTGTCAACGGTAACATTGGTGGTCTCGACGAGGACGATTCTCCCATTGCATCGCCCGCCCCGTACAATGATCCCATCGTATAGACAACCTTACATCTCTGTTAGTATATTCTCTTACCTGATTCGTAAATAAATCCCTCACTTTCCTCTTAAATTTCACTGTATTCTCCACATGTTCGCTTCCACCCGGTTACGGTAGTTCTCCCGTTTTTCTTCCTTGTCATTTTTTTACATGTGGTTGTCTCTCGACGTGATAAATCCCTTCCCGTAAATCCGAATGGCTTCTCGCTTACTCGATCGAATCGTGGAACCGGCTAGTGTACGCATGGGGTTTAGTGACTACACGCCCATTACATCACACGACAGATTCTACGGGGGCTTCAATCTACCGTATCAGTCGCTAATCTCTACCGTACCTTCCATCCGAGGTTCTTTCTGTGCAGATAGATCTCCTTATCGAACAGTTCGAAGAGACGTTGAGGGTAGAATTGGAAGTCGAAAACAGCGGGAAGTTTGGGACGAGGAGCCTTTGCTGCCTACAATTTAATTAATTGTTTCAAATAAATTAGCTAATTACGATACCTTTCCCTCAACAGGTCCGCCCTTCATCGCCTCCTTGAAGTAGAGATCAACCTGACAAATGAGGATTACGGTAACATCAAAGTACTGTAGTTTGTGATTACTGTATCTTTCCAATCGACTTACTGCATAGTTGGCCTTTCTCTCTCGCTTGGGCGGCTCGATCCAGAACTTGCCCACACTGTTCACATTCTTCTGCTTCTCACGATAATCAATACCCTGCAAGGATTACGGTAACTGCCCATCGCCATGGGTTACTGTAGCCTACCGTACCTCGAAATTGTAGACAGTGAATGGCTCGCCTCCTTCGCCCTTGTTACCGTCCGTATCGATCGTGAAGTTTCTGAAATAGGACATATGACAAACATGTAACCTCGCACGCTTCCCCATTCCGTATTGGTCTCATGCCACACCACCAATCCACCTGGTCCACCGCTCCGGCCCCTCTAACTCATTTATCTCTTCCATCCACCTGACAAAGAGACTAACCTCAAACTACTCTCTCCAAGTGTCTCCATCTTCTTATTCAATTCTTCCGTTTTCTGTTCTGCCTTCGCGAGAATCGTATCGATATCATCGTCTGTGATCGTCGAATCCTTGCCAGCAAACACCTGTCAAACATTTCATTCTCCTTTTTGGAAAATGTTTTTTTCGCCCTGCACATTTTCATCACTCCAAATATATCTAAATCATTCCCTAGCCACACGATCAATCGTTCGTGGATTTTCTCTTTAAAGAAACTAAAACAACCAATCAGTCACGCGTTTCACATCCATATCGAATCGAGATTTGCCGCGGATGCAATATTTTCTTGACCCCTATAAACAACAAGAGCCCAAATACTCACCTGATCGGCACCATGTCTGATCATATCAAGCATTTCGTCCTTTCCAAGTGTCTTCTTAGCCTCGGCCAATCGACCTTGTTGAATAACCATCGAATCCAGACGAAGCTTCATCTGAAATACACAAGGATTAACCGATAACTATCGCTATCATAGAAAATAGTATGTGTCAGCGACTACAGTATTGCCAATTTTCCAACAGCAACCGTAATCTACCGTACCCTCTCCCCTCACTCACATCAGCTCTTTCGATGATTCGCTCGTCGATCGTATTCTCTGTGATCAGACGGAAGATTCGCACCTGAAATTATATTCTTATTATTAAAGTAATTGAGCTCAAAAGAAGTGGGAATTGATCCATGTCACATTTCACCTAGTCCATTTCCCCCATCACAAACCTGCTTCTTCTGTCCGATTCTGTGTGCTCTGTCCTGTGCTTGCAGATCCATCTGGGGATTCCAATCGGAATCATAGATGATCACGACGTCAGCAGTTGCCAAATTGATACCCAGACCTCCCGCACGTGTGGTCAGCATGAAGATGAACTTCGTCGAACCCTCCCTAAACAATCAAAAATAATATTTAGAAAACATTCAAAATAACAGTCCATGTTGAATCTCGTTTGTCATATCCTGATTCAATATCGAGACAATGAGAATGTTAGTTGTCTCGTCATGAACAGTCTCCGATTTTTTTTAGAATCGACTTGGTGAATTCAGGTTGTCGCCTCCAACTAAGCTCTAGCATTGATCATCTGATCGATATCGCTGAGTCATCGGGTGTATTATAAAATGAATAAAAACTGGCCTATTGTACTCCTCTATGCTAGCTGATCTCTCCTCATGGGGTGTTCCTCCATCGAGTCTGCAGTAATTGTACTGTCTGAACCAGCAATAATCCTCCAAAAGATCCAATTGACGGGAGAACTGAGAGAAAATGAGCACACGAGAACCTGCAATTAATCGACATTTCATACAAATCAAACATCAATTATGAAAAATTGTACAAATATTGTTTCTAGCAAGAGCCTCCTTGAAAACAATCATTGTCATCTCATGATCTACTAACAAAGCCATCAGTTGAAACATCAGGACTGCTGCTGGATGTTTTTGAACCGTAAAATTGTTATTTTCCGAACACCAATAACGGAAAGCAGTCAGAAAAATGGTGTGAATTCAAATTCTAAATAACGCTCACAACTTCATACCCTGTGCCTGCAGCTTGGGCAGCAGCTTATCGAGCACGACCATCTTGCCAGAGTTGTAGACGAGATGCTCATCTGCAAATTAGGAAATAAATAGCGCTCAATTCTGCCGTATCCACTTCCACCGTACCCGTAGTGTAAGGAGGCCCGGGCTCAGCTCCGTCAAAAAGATACGGATGACAGGCGCACTTACGGAGATGCATCAGAATGTTCTGCAGTCTACAACGAGGGTATTTCGGAAAATTATTCGGATTGGCAACAAACAAATAACAATTAATTGCTATATAACGCAATCCATGTGTACACCATTTATGTCCAAAATGCTGGTCATTCAATATTTTGTTGAAGCTCAAAAAATACCTTGCTTTCTCTCCTCCCTTTCCTCCAGTATTAATCAAATCGATATCCTTCATAAGCAGTTTCGTGTACCATTCACGCTGCATCTTCGACAGACCAACGTATACCTAGAGATTAGATATTCACACACATAATTACAAAATTAGCTAAACAATTAAAATAAATAATAAAGATCACCTTGACTTCCTTCTTCGGTAGCAAACTCTTCTCCACATCCGACTTCAGACGACGCAATAGGAAAGGTTGCAAGACCTGGAAGTTAGACATTCATTTCAGCCAATGGCACTTGTGTTTCAATCTGCACTCAAGGTACGATTAACCCCAATCCTCCTCCTCTTCTTAGTAATCACTAAAGTTATCGAGACTATAAAGACAGTTTCCATTTGAGTTGCCTCACTTCTCTTCTTAAACCAAATTCCTATCAACAAATCGCCTCTGAATCTATGTTCTTCTGACCTTGTGTAATCTCCCAACGAGATCTTTGTTTCCGAGCATTTCATTCGTTGAGAACCACGAGTCGAAATCTTCCGAAGAGGCGAAGATGTCGGGTAGAAGGAAGTTGAGAAGCGCCCACAACTCGTGAAGATTGTTCTGCAATATTCCATTGAAATTGGCTCATTAGGGTTTCAAATCATTCAAATGTTTAAAAAAAATCAGCGTCCCATCTATAACATTCATCAGGCGCTAACGAGTTTCAACCTCCCAATATGCAATTGGAGATGTCTACAAATAGATGAAAGTGACTTCTTCTCAAAAAATTCAAACCTGAAGAGGTGTTCCCGTGAGTAGCAGTCTGTTTCTCGATTTGAACTCTCGTATGAACTCTGAGAGCTGAAATGAGGGACTTAAGTTTAATTCATATTTACGAAACGTTGCATCCTCAAACTGGGATGTAATGCTGCAGAAACTTGATCATAGCGAATCTCGCGTTTCATTAAACGTTCTAACTACTTACCTTGCTCTTCTCATTCTTAATTCGGTGTGCCTCATCGATGATAATGTACTTCCACACGAATTTCTTCAAAGTGCTCTTTTCCTTCAGAATCATTTCGTATGACGTCACGACGACATCGAACTTCTGGGGTAGAATGTAGTTGCGGATGATCTCGTTCTGAATACGATCTATTTGACGACTACCTTCACCAATTAACAAATATCGAAAAGATTCAATATTCAATAGTAAACAATATACGTACTCTGGCATTTTCGTCTCCGATTAGAATAACGGCTTCGATGGTTGGACACCACTTATTGAATTCATTCTTCCAATTCTGTAGTGTCGACTTGGGTACAATGACCAGATGGGGAGCACCCTGGTTTCTGTAGTGTTTCATGTACCCAAGGAGCGAGATCGTCTGAAGTGTCTTTCCCAGACCCTGAAAACAATTTCATATGAAACAATTACACATCAGTGATAGCCAAACCATTTCATCTGCGAGAATTCCATTGATTCCGTTGGCATTTAGCGAGATGAGCCAGTTGAGTCCTCTCACTTGGTAGTCGCGCATTTTACCGCCCTTTAAAAAATCATTTTCGATTGAATAAACGATGGGGTAAAAACTAAAAATATGACAAAAACGTAAACATAACAAGACAAACCTTGATGTAGGAGGGACTCTCATCGAAGATGAATGCTGCGGGCACTTTCTCTTCTTGAGCTAGTATTTCCTGTGTAAATTCGTGATTGACGTGCAATGACATTGCGAAAGTGGCCCAATCTAATCGATACCCACCTCATCTTCCTCCTTCTCAGTCTTTCTGTGTCGATGGTCGCCGATTGGACCAGTCGCACCCTTCGATGGCCTTCCACGTCCCTTCTTTCGGGGCTGGGAAGAACTTGCCGCGGCTGAAAATCGAATAACTGAGTCAGCGAACACGTGATCAAACAGATGAAGCTATTTTAAATTCTGAAAATCAATCAAAAAGCAAATTACCTTCGGCAGCATCTCCAGCACTGAGACAGTGCGAGAAGTTCTCGGTTTTCTTAAGAAGCATCTCGAAGCGCTTGAATGAGTCCTGCTCGAACTTGTTCTCCTCCGGTTCTGAAGTCATACCAATGACAACGTGTATGGCCAGATTTCAGCGACTAGATCTCTCTTTCGCCTCTTTCAACTCGACGAAACTCGTTGTGGAGTGATGGGGGATCGATATATTACGAAATTGCAATCGATAGACACATACCCTCTTTCTTCACGCTTTCTCTGCTATCCTCGTCCATTTCTTCCTCCTGCACCTCATCAGTCTCCATCTTGACCTCGTCGTCGGACATTTTCAACGTTAAATGTGCTGTAAAACGAGATACAATAAGTAAATTACGTGAAATCGTGTAAAAAGTACTCAAATGAACAAAAAAAAGGAGATGAATCTATATGTTTTAAACTCATTGACTAGACGGAAAACAACCAACAGGGTTTGAAAATTCAAATGCGCGAAATGAGAAGAAACGCGTAGTTTTCGCGCACAAAAATATTTGAATTTCGTTACGGTAGAAATGGGCTTGACCGACGCCTATTACTAAGGTGTGCTATTCCCCGGTTCTTGTTGTTGTTATAAAGACGGGTTCTGGTTTTAAGTAGCGTGCGGCGATCTGCATGATTTTGAATACGTCACTCTCAGCTGGAAATAGGAATTTTTAAATTTTCGATAATATTGGGTTGTCCCATAAGTCTTTAGAATATTTTTGAGACTATACTTCGGGTGAATCATAGGAACTCAATAAAAAAAATTAAAAGGTAAGAGTAACCTCGAAGTATTTTATCAAACATTGAAAAAAAATTAAATGAAGGAGGATTTCCTAATAATGATGCAGTCGACAACACAGCCATATGTTTGGAAGGTGATTTGTAAATTTTGCACATACTTGAAATCTGATAGATGTAGACTGATCCTATTCTGTCAACAATGGAGTGTGCAAACATTATCTTGAAACACTAATATCAGATGTATCGCAAGTGGTAACGGAGAGACTTAAATCCGTAGCAAAAACTGATATTTTTCGTTCGATCAAATTGTGTTGTTTGTTTACAATTGACTTCCAGAACACCGAAGATGCCACAGATGCAGATGCCTCCCTCTCCAGACTAAGGAGAGAAAGGAGTGAACAAATCGATGGGATTGAAGAGCACAATTCGAATAAAGGCCTTAGAAACAACCCTGTACATGTTTGTTACTTCGAATATAAGGGCGTTTTCTAATTGTAAGTACAAAAATTTATCGCACATCCATTCCGACAAAACATGTTACATCGACCACGTGGTGGCCACAGCAAAGTGAAATAACACGGAAAAAATTAACACAAGGTTTAAAGGAAGGGCACCGAATATTTTTTCAATGAAATGATGCGTTGAGACCATGGTGAGAATCAAAACAGGGCAATAATTAAATTATGATCGTGAATCAATAATTGAGAAGGAGAAGGGCGGAATCAATCAATAATTTAATCGCTGTCAGTGGCGACGAAATCAGATTCCTCCTGCAATACATTCACAATTATATTGTGCACCTTTCCTATCGTATTAGTTTATCGTAATTAACCATATCAATTAGCTTACCTTCTTAGCATCCTTCTTCCCACCATCACCGCTACTTCCTCCTGCTCCCGCACCTCCTCCTTTCTCCTTATACTCTTTCATCTCCCTTTCGTATCTTTCCTTGTCCTCGGCTGCCTGCAACCAGGTTCATCCTAGTTTCAGTATACTGGCAAATCCATCTCTACTAGTGAGAATTTTAGTGTTCTTTGATTACGGTGTCTGTACAACAAAACAATCAGATTCTGAAATAATTACGACCAGGTTGTGCTATGTTTCAGCATCACATCTATATCGGTTACCCTAGCTTGACACATTGCATGTCTGCCATGTAGTTTTAATCATCAACAAATGTCCAATTTGCCGAACAATCCCAACCCGGTTTCGCCCTTTCACCTTCTTCTCCCATTCCTTCTTATCATCGTCAGTGAGCGCCTTCCACAGTTGACCCGCCTTCTTAGCCACGTCTGCAACCGAATCACCTTCCTGAATGCAATTTGTTTATTTAGGCAAAATATTCCATCAATCTATCAACCTTCAGTTTCAAGCGTGCTACACATTCAGTCCCAACTCCCTTTACTCGATTCGGTGCGAGCTAGCCTCATAACTCAATTGTAAAAAAATGATGCCCGTACTTCCCAAGGTTCGCACTTCTCAAACAATCTCTTTCAACGACTCATTGAAAAAAGGATAGAGATTGGCGCTTGATAATAATCAAATAAATCATGCCTCCTTGATACTCGCTCTTGTCTCTCCCATCCACAGAAAATATGCGGACATTCCTCGCTTGGGCAGGTTCGGATCCTGTCAATGAACACAATTCGCAATCAATACACTACCGTTCCGCCATTACCTTCATCTCTTTGTACTTCTTCTCTCTATCGTCTTTACTCTTCTTCTCCTTTGGCTCTTTCGGCTCCCTCGTCATCCTTTTCGGCCTTTCCTCATCCTTAAGTAATTGTTTTGTTTAACTTAAATCATTTTAGCCTGACTCATTTCAGTTTAATATTATGCTGGAAATTCAACAGCTTTGTGAAAAAAATTGATCAATAATTAGTAGGTTTAAAGGGAGGACACCTAATGTTTTTGTTCAATGAAATGATGCGTTCAGACCATAGTTAGAATCATAACAATAATTAAAGAGAATCAATAATTGGAAGGGAAACGGCGAAATCAAAGAATAATTTAATCGGAGTCAATTGACGACGAACTAGATTCTTTGTTTATGGTCGTAATAATTCAACCAATTCCAATACAAATGATTCAAGAACGGAGAATTCCCTCTAGCCCAATCGTTCCTATCTACTGTAACAACCTTCCACCATTCAGCGTACCTTTTTAGAATCCTTCTTTGGTTTGATTAGTTTATCATCCGAATCTTCTCCTGAATCAGACTCATTGCTCGCAACGGTCTTCTTAGGCAATCTACAATAAGAATAATTTGTCGATATACCAATCAATGAACGTATATTATTCATTTCCTAAACAGAATTATTAAAGTTTAGTCAACAATTTCTGGATATCAACTGGACCTGGAAAAGATAGGCCAAATATTGGGGTTCTCTCCTCGCGTCTCAGTCTTTTTCTTTGCCGCCTCTCCTCCTCCTCCACTGGTACTTCCCTCTTCTCCAACCGCACCTTCTCCTTTCTTCTTGTACTCTTTCATCTCCCTTTCGTATCTTTCCTTGTCCTCGGCAGCCTGCAACCAGGTTCATCCTAGTTTCAGTATACTGGCAAATCCATCTCTACTAGTGAGAATTTTAGTGTTCTTTGATTACGGTGTCTGTACAACAAAACAATCAGATTCTGAAATAATTACGACCAGGTTGTGCTATGTTTCAGCATCACATCTATATCGGTTACCCTAGCTTGACACATTGCATGTCTGCCATGTAGTTTTAATCATCAACAAATGTCCAATTTGCCGAACAATCCCAACCCGGTTTCGCCCTTTCACCTTCTTCTCCCATTCCTTCTTATCATCGTCAGTGAGCGCCTTCCACAGTTGACCCGCCTTCTTAGCCACGTCTGCAACCGAATCACCTTCCTGAATGCAATTTGTTTATTTAGGCAAAATATTCCATCAATCTATCAACCTTCAGTTTCAAGCGTGCTACACATTCAGTCCCAACTCCCTTTACTCGATTCGGTGCGAGCTAGCCTCATAACTCAATTGTAAAAAAATGATGCCCGTACTTCCCAAGGTTCGCACTTCTCAAACAATCTCTTTCAACGACTCATTGAAAAAAGGATAGAGATTGGCGCTTGATAATAATCAAATAAATCATGCCTCCTTGATACTCGCTCTTGTCTCTCCCATCCACAGAAAATATGCGGACATTCCTCGCTTGGGCAGGTTCGGATCCTGTCAATGAACACAATTCGCAATCAATACACTACCGTTCCGCCATTACCTTCATCTCTTTGTACTTCTTCTCTCTATCGTCTTTACTCTTCTTCTCCTTTGGCTCTTTCGGCTCCCTCGTCATCCTTTTCGGCCTTTCCTCATCCTTAAGTAATTGTTTTGTTTAACTTAAATCATTTTAGCCTGACTCATTTCAGTTTAATATTATGCTGGAAATTCAACAGCTTTGTGAAAAAAATTGATCAATAATTAGTAGGTTTAAAGGGAGGACACCTAATGTTTTTGTTCAATGAAATGATGCGTTCAGACCATAGTTAGAATCATAACAATAATTAAAGAGAATCAATAATTGGAAGGGAAACGGCGAAATCAAAGAATAATTTAATCGGAGTCAATTGACGACGAACTAGATTCTTTGTTTATGGTCGTAATAATTCAACCAATTCCAATACAAATGATTCAAGAACGGAGAATTCCCTCTAGCCCAATCGTTCCTATCTACTGTAACAACCTTCCACCATTCAGCGTACCTTTTTAGAATCCTTCTTTGGTTTGATTAGTTTATCATCCGAATCTTCTCCTGAATCAGACTCATTGCTCGCAACGGTCTTCTTAGGCAATCTACAATAAGAATAATTTGTCGATATACCAATCAATGAACGTATATTATTCATTTCCTAAACAGAATTATTAAAGTTTAGTCAACAATTTCTGGATATCAACTGGACCTGGAAAAGATAGGCCAAATATTGGGGTTCTCTCCTCGCGTCTCAGTCTTTTTCTTTGCCGCCTCTCCTCCTCCTCCACTGGTACTTCCCTCTTCTCCAACCGCACCTTCTCCTTTCTTCTTGTACTCTTTCATCTCCCTTTCGTATCTTTCCTTGTCCTCGGCAGCCTGCAACCAGGTTCATCCTAGTTTCAGTATACTGGCAAATCCATCTCTACTAGTGAGAATTTTAGTGTTCTTTGATTACGGTGTCTGTACAACAAAACAATCAGATTCTGAAATAATTACGACCAGGTTGTGCTATGTTTCAGCATCACATCTATATCGGTTACCCTAGCTTGACACATTGCATGTCTGCCATGTAGTTTTAATCATCAACAAATGTCCAATTTGCCGAACAATCCCAACCCGGTTTCGCCCTTTCACCTTCTTCTCCCATTCCTTCTTATCATCGTCAGTGAGCGCCTTCCACAGTTGACCCGCCTTCTTAGCCACGTCTGCAACCGAATCACCTTCCTGAATGCAATTTGTTTATTTAGGCAAAATATTCCATCAATCTATCAACCTTCAGTTTCAAGCGTGCTACACATTCAGTCCCAACTCCCTTTACTCGATTCGGTGCGAGCTAGCCTCATAACTCAATTGTAAAAAAATGATGCCCGTACTTCCCAAGGTTCGCACTTCTCAAACAATCTCTTTCAACGACTCATTGAAAAAAGGATAGAGATTGGCGCTTGATAATAATCAAATAAATCATGCCTCCTTGATACTCGCTCTTGTCTCTCCCATCCACAGAAAATATGCGGACATTCCTCGCTTGGGCAGGTTCGGATCCTGTCAATGAACACAATTCGCAATCAATACACTACCGTTCCGCCATTACCTTCATCTCTTTGTACTTCTTCTCTCTATCGTCTTTACTCTTCTTCTCCTTTGGCTCTTTCGGCTCCCTCGTCATCCTTTTCGGCCTTTCCTCATCCTTAAGTAATTGTTTTGTTTAACTTAAATCATTTTAGCCTGACTCATTTCAGTTTAATATTATGCTGGAAATTCAACAGCTTTGTGAAAAAAATTGATCAATAATTAGTAGGTTTAAAGGGAGGACACCTAATGTTTTTGTTCAATGAAATGATGCGTTCAGACCATAGTTAGAATCATAACAATAATTAAAGAGAATCAATAATTGGAAGGGAAACGGCGAAATCAAAGAATAATTTAATCGGAGTCAATTGACGACGAACTAGATTCTTTGTTTATGGTCGTAATAATTCAACCAATTCCAATACAAATGATTCAAGAACGGAGAATTCCCTCTAGCCCAATCGTTCCTATCTACTGTAACAACCTTCCACCATTCAGCGTACCTTTTTAGAATCCTTCTTTGGTTTGATTAGTTTATCATCCGAATCTTCTCCTGAATCAGACTCATTGCTCGCAACGGTCTTCTTAGGCAATCTACAATAAGAATAATTTGTCGATATACCAATCAATGAACGTATATTATTCATTTCCTAAACAGAATTATTAAAGTTTAGTCAACAATTTCTGGATATCAACTGGACCTGGAAAAGATAGGCCAAATATTGGGGTTCTCTCCTCGCGTCTCAGTCTTTTTCTTTGCCGCCTCTCCTCCTCCTCCACTGGTACTTCCCTCTTCTCCAACCGCACCTTCTCCTTTCTTCTTGTACTCTTTCATCTCCCTTTCGTATCTTTCCTTGTCCTCGGCAGCCTGCAACCAGGTTCATCCTAGTTTCAGTATACTGGCAAATCCATCTCTACTAGTGAGAATTTTAGTGTTCTTTGATTACGGTGTCTGTACAACAAAACAATCAGATTCTGAAATAATTACGACCAGGTTGTGCTATGTTTCAGCATCACATCTATATCGGTTACCCTAGCTTGACACATTGCATGTCTGCCATGTAGTTTTAATCATCAACAAATGTCCAATTTGCCGAACAATCCCAACCCGGTTTCGCCCTTTCACCTTCTTCTCCCATTCCTTCTTATCAAAAAAATCTGGTAAAGAGGGGTGTGAATCTGCGAAAGAGGGGGGTTTGAAGATACGTCTTTCTAGTGTCGATTTTCGAATTCTACACTAAAAAATGACCCTATGGGAATTTTTAAATCATATAAAAACATTAAGAATTCCATTTCAATGAAGAAAATTGAAGAGTAAAATGACACTTTCTCTTCAAATTGAGACCATCCAAAGTGTGGCAAACGTTTTTAATGTTTTTTAATGATAATTTCCAACAAATTTGAGCACATTTTGGTACAAAAGGAACGTCAGGAACTTTTCTTTTCGAAACTCGTCCGCGAGCCGAGAGACATAAATGCGCCCTTTTTTTTCTCCCCCCTCAGAATTCCCTGCCCTTTGGCGATTTTTGAGGCATATATAGGTACTTTATAAAAATCATAGTGGCTTTTTGGGGAAATCGGTATCCCCATAGTTACACCATTTTTTCGGTCATCTGACCGCTCCGCATGAGCGCACTGACCAGGAATGACTTTTTCTTCTGAGAAATGTTGCACGAGCTTCCCTCTATCTAACACAACTTAGAATGAGTGAAAATGTTTATTTTGAAGCGAGTTATGATTGTTTAAGTGAAGCGTATTTCATGAAAAATGAGTCAGTGGTTGATATTTGATCTACCGTAACTCGAAAATAAAAATCGATATTCAAATTTCCGAAGCGCAGTTTGAAAGAGCATAGTAAAAAGTACTTGCCATATACTTTTGGGCAGGATCGGACATATGTTTTGTATACCGCCACCTAGCCTCGAAAGTGGGTGATTCTCTCGCGATTCGTCTCTTATATAATCAATCAGATTTTGAAATAATTAGGACCCGGTGGAGCTGTGTTTCAGCAGCACATCTAGATCGGGTACCCTAGCTAGAAACATCGTATTTCTGCCATATAGTTGATCTTCAACGAATATCATATTTCCCCAACCAGTACGATCCTCGTTTCATCCCTCATACCTTCGTCTCCCATTTCTTCTTCTCATCTTCAGTGAGCGTCCTCCACAATTCACCCGCCTTCTTAACCACGTCTGCAACCGAATCACCTTCCTGAATACAATTTTTTTTCAATTGCAAAATATCCCATCAGCCTATCAATCTTCAGTTTCAAGCTCTATACATTAACAATAAGCCCCAACTCTTTATAAACGATACGTCACGAGCTAGCCTCATAACCCAATTGAGAAAAGATGCACGTACTTCCCATGTTTCGCACTTCTCATACAACCTCTTTCAAAGACTTATTGATAACGGATCGAGATAAAGGAGAGAGATAATAAGCAAGTAAATGATACCTCCTTGAGACTCGCTCTTGTCTCTCCCAACCACAGAAAATAAGCAGACATTCCTCGTTTGGGCTTCGGACCCTGTCAATCAAAACAATTAGAAACCAGTATAGATTCTACCGCAACAACCTTCCACCATTCAGCTTACCTTCTTAGAATCCTTCTTTGGCTTGAGTGGTTTACCATCCGAGTCTTCTCCCGAAACAACAAACCCCTTGCTCTTAGGCAATCTATAGTAAGAATAAATTATCGATGAAACTTTCATTGAATAAAAAAACAAACGACAAACAAAACAACTTTCATCGAAAGTATACTACTACTTTGAAAGTATACTACTACTAGTATACTTTGAAATAAGTTACTTCCAAACTAAATTAGCCAACAATTTCTGAATATGGTCCGGGAAAAGCTGGGTCAACTATTTCGGAAGTATCATCCTTACCTCTCGGTCTTGTTCTTCTTCTTTTCCGCCTCTCCTCCATCCACACCTCCTCCATTCTTCTTGTATTCCTCCTTCTCCCTCTCGTATCTTTCCTTGTCCTCGGCTGCCTGTTACAACGTTCATTATAGTTTCAGTATCCTCACAAATGCATCAATACTAGCGGGAAATTTAGCGCTCCTTAATTACGGTGGTTATACAAAACAACAGCTGGCCACCTTACCAGTGGGTCCCACCTAGCGTTGTCTTACGACTGTAAAATCGCTTAACGTACCTTTACCTTTAATACAAAAAAAATTATATACTAGGTGGAAATGTAATGCCGGCTACATAGACGGGAAGAACATTGAAAATAGGAAATTCGCGTCACTTACGCACCAACCTAATAAGTATGCCATTTACATTTAGTTGATCTTCAACAAATATCATATTTCCAAAAACCAGTACGATTCTCGTTTCATCCCTCATACTTTCTTCTCCCATTCCATCTTTTCATCTCCAGTCATCGCCTTCCACAGTTCACCCGCCTTCTTAAACACGTCAGTAGAAGAGTCGCCTTCCTGAATTGATTTATTTTAGTATTTATTTCAAGAAATATGTATCGAGCAGCCCATATCCACTTTCAAACTCATTACACATTCCAAGCTGCCACTCCTGGGAGGAATTGGTGTGATCGATCCCCAAACTCAATATTATTGTATTTTTCCCAAGGTTCGCGCGACTCTACAATCTCTATAAATTACTTGCAACTAGTTTCAATTAATAGAAAAATTTGTTGTAAATTTTAAAAATAACCTTCTTGATACTCGCTCTTGACTCTCCCAACCACAGAGAATAAGCGTTCATTGATTGCTTGGGCGCATTCGGATCCTGTCAATGAACACATTCAGCAATCAATAAATTACAGTACCACTCACCTTCTTCTTTCTAGTCTTTTTCTCCTTTCTCTCTTTTGCTTCATCCCTCTTCCTTTTCAGCCATTCGTCTCCTCCATTCTTCATGTACTCCTCCATCTCTCTCGCGTATCTTTCCTTCTCCTCGACATCCTGCATCCATCCACCATCATTCTAGTTTTACCCTCTTCACAAATCCATCTCTACATGTGAGAAATATTTAAATAATTACTAAAAAATCACATTCTGAAATCATTGCGACCAAGTTAAACTGTGTCTCAACATCCCATCTTGACCGGGTACCATATCTTGAAACATTATGTGTCGGACATTTAGTTTATCTTTAATGTTATTTCCCCAACCATTGCTATTCTCGTTTCATCTTTCACCTTTTTCTCCCATTTCTTCTTTTCATCTTCACTGATCGTCTTCCACAGTTCACTCGCCTTCTTAGCCAAGTAATTCGGAGAGTCATCTTCCTGAATGGAATTATTTTAAAATTTAATTGATAAATATTTATCGACCAGCCCATCTCCAGTTTCAACCTCATTTCACATTCCAAGATAACCCTCATATGGGTTGCCGGTTCGAGAGCGGCTTCGTTAATACCGCGCGAGAGGCGGTATGCCAAGGAAAATTCGAAAATACCGCACCTAGTTAGAGAGAAAGGACATAGGAGGAAGAGTGAAAGAAAGGAAGGGTGCGCGATTTTCGTACCCACTTTACATACTGCCCCGCTCGCGCGAAATTACCGATACCGCACCGGCAACCCATACCTCTCCTGGAAGAATTCGGTGTGATCGAGCCCCCCCCCCAAACTCAATTTAAAAATATTGCATTGGTACTAGTCCATCCAAGGTTCGCACGAGTCAGACAATCTCTATTAATTACTTAGTTATTAATAGGGGTTGTAATTAAAAAAAGGAACCTTCTTGATGGTCGATCTTGCCTCTGCGAACCACAGCATAAAAGCTCCTTTCGCTCCTCGTTTAGGCGCGTTCGGATCCTGTCAATGAACACAGTTAGCAATCAATAAACTACCGGATTATGCACTTTCTCCTTCTTCTTCTTATATTTTCTTCTGATGTTATTCTCTCCGTCGTCCTTACACTGCTTCTCCTTTCTCTCGTCACTCTTCTTCAATTTCTTGAGCCATTCCTCATCCTTAACCAATTTGTTTATTGTAAAAAAAAAAGAAAAAGAATTGAAAGTGACCTCTTCCTCTTCTTCGCTTTCACTTCCACTTCCCCCATCATCATATCCTTCCGATGCACTATCTGATTCAGCATCCTCATTCTCATCCGGTTCCGATCCAGGTAAATCGCCCGATTCCTTCATCTTACGACGCTTCTCGGGGTCCTCCTGATTAAAAGGGATTGTTTTTTCTCTCTATTAAATGGCGGTCGTAACATTGTAATCAAAGGTATTTCCACACTTTGTATGATCGTGGGAACCCAAAATTCTGGGCTCATAAAAAATATTCGTTTTGCAGAGGAGCATCTATTCAGTCAATTTAAATAATGTGATATTGTTACAAGTTGTATGCACCATGAAAATACCAAGTTCATCGTTTCCTTGAAGTAGCGATCGACCTGAAAAAAGCGTGGATTACGGTAGTGTACTACTGTAGTTTGGGATTACTGTTTCATTCCAATCGATACTTACTGCATAGTTGGTTTTTCGTTTTTCTCTCTTGGGCGGCTCGAGCCAGAATTTGCCCAAGCTATCCACATTCTTCTGCTTCTCATGGTAATCAATACCCTGCAAGGATTACGGTAATCGCATGCCCCTTTTGGGTTACTATAGCCTACAGTACCTCGAAATTGTAGACAGTGAATGGCTCGCCTCCATCGCCCTTGCTCTCGGTATCTATCGTGAAGTTTCTGAAAAAGCTCGTGTCAGAATAACAACCTTGCAAGCTTCCCTGCGCTCTAATTATCTTTCCCGAATAGCAAAGTCGCCTGGGCTGCTCAGAGGTCAAATACCACCGGGAAAACCACCTATGCATGCCACATTTTTGGGCCAATTTGAACAAAAATTAGAGAAAAGCATCCCACCATTCCACGTAATCAGGGTAGATTTCCCAAAACCTAGCCTCCTTACGCCCAAAATTCTGAAAAATTTGGAAAAGCAAACCACATTTTGAGTTTCATGACCTGTGTATTTGACCTCTGGGGCAGCTCTGTTTTTTTGGATCATAATTTCGTCTCAAAGTTTTCCCTACACAGATTAAGAAAATTTGTCCAGGTAGAAAAAATTCAGAAAAGATATTAATAAAATAGCAAGGGAAAAAGAGTGAGTAAAAAAAGAAGAGAAAAGGAGAACATTCACCTCAAACTGCCCTCATCAAGACTTTCCATCTTCTTATTCAATTCCTCCGTTTTCTGTTCTGCCTTAGCGAGAATCGTATCGATATCATCGTCTGTGATCGTCGAATCTTTCCCAGCGAACACCTGAAAGGAACATTACGTTTCCAAAATATTTCAACTTTCGCTCAGCACATTTTCGTCGCATCAATTACACGTTTATCCTTGCATGGCCACATGATCTATTTTGGGTGGATGTATCATTCAAACACCAAAAGAACCATTCGGTCACGCGTTTTACACTTTCCATATCGAACCTAGATTTGTCACAGATTCAATCTTGATTCGGAATCTCCGAGAAACAACTAGCCTATCTCTCTCCCTGCTCCATAGCCAATCTCTCATTATCTCACCCGATCTGCTCCATGTCTAATCATATCGAGCATTTCCCCCTTTCCAAGTGTTTTCTTCGCTTCAGCCAATCGACCCTGTTGGATAACCATCGAATCCAGACGAAGCTTCATCTGAAATACACAAGTTTTGATCGATAAGTATTGATTGTTGAACAGATATCTGCCCCCACCCCCTCCTTCAACCGTAATCTACCCTCACTCACATCAGCTCTCGCGATGATTCGCTCGTCGACCGTATTTTCCGTGATTAGACGGAAGATTCGCACCTGAAGTCATTATTTTATTGTAAGAACTGTTAAAAATGAAAGATTTCAAGTAATCAAACCTGCTTCTTCTGTCCGATTCTGTGTGCTCTGTCCTGTGCCTGCAGATCCATCTGGGGATTCCAATCGGAATCATAGATAATCACGACGTCGGCAGTAGCCAGATTGATACCCAGACCTCCCGCACGTGTGGTCAGCATGAAGATGAACTTCTTCGATCCCTTCCTGAACACTTACTCGCTAAACAAAAGGAAGGTGTTAGGGGCATTCAATCCAGGGTGAATATCATTTCTCATTTCCTATTTCAGGACAGCGCCATTGAGAATTTTAGGGGCATGGCTCCATGTCTAAAAAAAAACACTAAAAGATTGTACTTGGTGAATTAAGGTTTCCGCATCAATACAAAGGAAGAAGGCTATCAACAATTTCGATTTTGTAAATCTTCTCTAGGACAAACAGCAACTGGCCTATTGTACTCCTCTAAGCTGGCGGATCTCTCTTCATGGGGAGTATTTCCGTCGAGTCTGCAGAAATTGTACTGTCTGAACTCGCAATAATCCTCCAGAATATCCAATTGACGAGAGAACTGAGAGAAAATGAGCACGCGGGAACCTGCAAGTATAAAAAAACAAAAATTTTAATTTTTTGACTAGTAATCCTACAATATGGCACGGCTCAATCCACTAAATCAACCATTAGTTGAAACCTCAAGCATGATGTATTTGTGTGAACCATAATATTGATATTTTCCGAACATATCACGGGGACTAAATGTCATCATTCAGAAAGTTGGCATACATTCATGATATCGTAAAAACATTATACTTGCTGCATAGACTAAGCAATTCCCACAATTTCTCACCCTGTGCCTGCAGCTTGGGCAACAGTTTGTCAAGCACGACCATCTTGCCAGAGTTGTCGACCAAATGCTCATCTGGAACAATCAATATAGTGCCCATGTCTACCGTATCCTCATTAACCGTACCCGTGGTGTAGGGCGGTCCGGGTTCTGCTCCGTCGAAAAGATACGGATGGCTGACGCACTTACGGAGTTGCATCAGAATGTTGTGCAGTCTGCAAAGAGGACATTTCAGAATATTTTTAGAATTAAAATAAGATTTATGAATATTGTTAGAATTAAATAAGATTTGAATTAAATAAGATTTTTGTAAACAGAAGTTATCAAAAACCATCAACCATCATGCCGAAGATTACGCAGTATTCCACTAATAAGATTTATTGAACGCCATCCTCGTATAAACAACTATGTGTAAAAGGCTGCTTATTCAATATATACCTTGCTTTCTCTCCTCCCTTTCCTCCAGTATTAATCAGATCGATATCCTTCATGAGCAGTTTCGTGTACCATTCACGCTGCATCTTCGACAGACCCACGTACACCTAAACAATAGAACTATACAAATTTAATTACATAATTTTAAAAATTAAATCCATTGTAAATAGTTAAGATCACCTTGACTTCCTTCTTCGGTAGCAGACTCTTCTCCACATCAGACTTCAGACGACGCAGAAGGAAAGGTTGCAGGACCTGGAGAATTGCGCATTCATTTCAGCCAATGGCACGCGTGTTTCAATCTGTATCCAAAGTATGCTCCAAACCAAAGACAGAGAAACTATCGTTCAGAGAACTATCAAAAATAGTTTCCATTCGAGTCGTCTCACGTCTCATAATGCGCCAGATTCCCACAAACAAATATCTTCCGAAGCCTTTTCCTTCTCACCTTGTGCAATCTCCCAACGAGATCTTTGTTTTCGAGCACTTCATCCGTTGAGAACCACGAGTCGAAATCTTCCGAAGAGGCGAAGATGTCAGGGAGAAGGAAGTTGAGCAGTGCCCACAACTCGTGAAGATTATTCTACAATATCGCATTGAACTTAACTCTTCGGGGTTTCATATAATTAGAATAGTCTTCAGAAACATCGACATCGGCATTAACAAGGCACTAACATGTTTCAACCCCTCAACATATATGTGTGTAGCTGTTTTCACTTGCAATTAGATGAAAGAAGACAATTTTCAAAAATGCAAACCTGAAGGGGTGTTCCCGTGAGTAGCAGTCTGTTTTTCGACTTGAACATTCTTATGAACTCGGACAGCTGAAAAACGAGATTTAAGTATCATTCACTTAAAAGAAAATTAAATTATACCATAGTCTTCGTAAACCCTTCTAACTACTCACCTTGCTCTTCTCATTCTTAATTCGGTGTGCCTCATCGATGATAATGTACTTCCACACGAATTTCTTCAATGTGCTCTTTTCCTTCAGAATCATTTCGTATGACGTCACAACGACATCGAACTTCTGGGGCAGAATGCAGTTTCGGATGATCTCGTTCTGAATTCGATTTATTTGACGACTACCTTTACCAATTAACAATTATCGAAAATTTCCAATATTCAATAGTAAAAAATATACGTACTCTTGCAGTTTCGTCTCCGATTAGAATAACGGCTTCGATGGTTGGACACCACTTTTTGAATTCATTCTTCCAATTCTGTAGTGTCGACTTGGGTACGATAACCAGATGGGGAGCACCCTGGTTTCTGTAGTGTTTCATGTACCCAAGGAGCGAGATCGTCTGAAGTGTCTTTCCCAGACCCTGAAAACAATTTCATATGAAACAATTACACATCAGTGATAGCCAAACCATTTCATCTGCGAGAATTCCATTGATTCCGTTAGCATTTAGCGAGATGAGCCAGTTGAGTCCTCTCACTTGGTAGTCGCGCATTTTACCGCCCTTTAAAAAATCATTTTCGATTGAATAAACGATGGGGTAAAAACTAAAAATATGACAAAACAACAAGACAGACCTTGATGTAGGAGGGACTCTCATCGAAGATGAATGCTTCGGGCACTTTCTCGTCTTGAGCCAGCATTTCCTGTACGAAACGATTGAAAGTCGAAGAAAGTTTGCGAAAGTGGCCAAACTAATCGATACTCACTGCATCTTCCTTCTTCTCCGTCTTTCTGTGTCGATGGTTTTGACCAGCTGCACCCTTCGAAACCCTTCCACGACCTTTCTTAACGGGCTTGGAAGAACTTGCCACTGCTGAAATCGATTCATTGAGTCAGGTGAGACGTGACCAAAGAGATAATGTCTTAAGTACCCTCAAAACAATCAAATAAAGAAAGTAGTTACCTTCGGCAGAATCTCCAGCACTGAGACAACGCGAGAAGTTCTCGGTTTTCTTGAGAAGCATCTCGAAGCGCTTGAATGAGCCCTTGTTCTCGAACATGTTCTCAATCTCATCAGTCTCCATCTCGTCGTCGGACATTTTCAACGTTGAATGTGCTGCAAACGACATATATATATATATGGGGTGGTAAGTTCGGTATCGGCATTCCCGAGCTCACTGATGTCAGTCCCTTCTCTCTCGAGTTCTTGAGGGAGTTATTTTCCCTTCCTCGGTAATACCGACGAGACGGGAGTAGGGTGGCGGCAATCCCGAGAATGTCAGGATCTCTGTCCGGATTTGACGCCCTATTCCCTTCTATAAGCTTCTCCTCTCGCCCCTCCAACACCAACTGAGATTCCGACATTCTCAGTATTGCAGACACACAGCGAGATCGATTCATTGGTTCTTCGCTGCGCTCGTATTCTAATGTGAGCTCATTTTACGCCGAGCAAGAGGGAAAAGCGGCGTGAAATCGAAGGAAAAGACAGGGTTGTTCGCACATTCTCGCATGCTGCAACTGGTGGGAGCATCAATGAAATGCGCTCGGACCGTGGTGCTATCGGAAATTCTTTGGGCAATATTCTGCATAGTTTTTTTAGCATTTGTATTTGATGAATATTTCGAATTGATGGAGTCAGGGTGGTCAGATCAGTAGTTTTTCGCTGTTCTTGTGCTGTTTCACTAGTGCTGCAAAGCGCAGGAACAGGGTGTCGGCAAACCCGAAATCGATCCTGAACGTACCCTATAAGGTACTCAAAGGGGCAAAAAATAGAAGTTTTAAACGCGTAGTTTTCGCGCACAGAAATGTGAATTTCGTTACGGTAGAAATGGGCTTGGTGTGCTATTCATCGGTTCTGGTTGCTGAAGAAAGACTGGTTCTGGTTTTAAGTAGTATGCGGCGGTCTGCACGATTTTGCATACGTCACTGCCAGCTGGAAATAGGCAAATCAACACTTCTGGCGATTTCTGCACAATGAGCGACGACGGAGCAAGTTCAGATGAGGAGGTACAAAGGGAATTGAGCCTCAAACACTCAATGTGGGTTGTTTGCACCGTGATTTTATAGTTTAACTGCATACAACTCGCCAAAGAAGTTCACTTTTCCGTAGTTGTAGTGGTTTTACTACCATTTCTACGGCTTTATTTTCATGGAGGCAATGAATTATAATATGCACAGCAATAATATATCTAAAAATGTACAAAATACTTCTTAAGAGAGCTTCGTCTCGACCTGGAATCGCCCGAAAAGGCAAAGATTGTGTGTGAAACGCTAAGTGTGGATAAGGAACCGAAGAGAAGCAATGCAGTGAGAGAACTACGACAGGATGGGCAATTCCTCCTTATGTAAGTTATCATTTGTGAACAATCAGCACCCAAATTATGGCATTTAACTGGCATTTGGCATGCTATTTTTCCGGATTCTTGCCATTATTTCTCCTCAAATTGATTTCATTTCAGTACAGTTCGGAGTGAAGACCGTCGCAGTCTACAGAAGTGCACTGCCAACATTCTGGATATGTGCGACCTCTCGATGTCGACTCTAGACATGGCCATTGGCAAGAAATGGCTG
Organism: Pristionchus arcanus; assembly: GCA_900490705.1. Taxonomy (NCBI): domain Eukaryota; kingdom Metazoa; phylum Nematoda; class Chromadorea; order Rhabditida; family Neodiplogasteridae; genus Pristionchus; species Pristionchus arcanus. The sequence goes on along the minus strand of LS488867.1, from coordinate 107,885 downwards.
GTTGAACCATCGAAGAAGAAGGAAAAGGCAGAACACAACCATGGTCAAGCGCCTACCGTTAAGAAACTGAAACTCGAAAACGGCGAGAATACCCAAGTTTGATTCTCTATTGTATAGGCATCTCTTCACTAGCGCAATCTCGGGTTAATCCGGGTTTATATGTACTGTTTTTGTTATTGTTGTGAATAAACCTTTTTATGAGAATGCTGATATGTCTTGATTGAAAAATGCTGTTTCAAACAGTATCACATATCTGCTTTGATTGAAATTGAAGACTGAAATGGTAAATTGTGCAAGTTGCAGGGTATGTTTAAGGGCCTCAAGTCGAAACTTGAGGACGGAGCAAAGAAGGCTGCAGCAAATGTACAGGCTGCAGCCTCTCAATATGGAGAACAACTCAGTCAGCAGTTCAGAGATATCTCCGCCAATGCTGTGAGTTGTCTTAAAATATGGTTATTGTTGGATCCTGATTGAATCAGAGTCAAGCCAGCTGGCTGGCTGGTTTGAAAAGTTAATTTATTCCTTTGTAAATAGCAAGATTGAACGGATATCATAAAATTTCTCTGATTTCTACAGAGCGATGCTGGTTCTGATGCTGGCAGCACAGTCGGCCGACGATTCTTCGGAGCGAACGACTCGGGCAGCATGAATTACTCGGTTAGTTCATCTTTTTTTATACTCCCAAACTCATACATTGTATTCCTTAGATTTTTTTTCATTTTAGCAATTTCTTTAGGTCTAAAGTCTTAATGATAGAATTATGAAACATAGATTTTGAACGAAGAATTGTCAATTTCAATTTATTGAAAAATGGATAATTCTCAGGTTGAAAATGCTCTAATGGAAGAAGTGACTGATGCTGATCTACTCGATCTCGATCTACCTGGAACAAGACAGAGAAGAGATTCGGGTGGATCCACCCACAGTAATGAAAGGTTAGTTCTACAATTCCTCTGCTCTGATCAAACACTTGATAAATTCCTACAGATATGTGGTCCTTAAATCACAAATTTATCACTATCTGGAGGTCGTGTTATTGAAAGATTAATTCTTCACCATGCATTTTCGTAACAACCGCACCGCTTATCGAACTACAGTAGTTTACACCGAGCCAGTTATCATACCACAACATATCACCGAGAGGGGTTTTAAAATACCTTTTTCAACTGTGGTTATAGGTCTACTTGTCAAACATATTCCTGGTCCCCGGTTGGTAACGAAAATTTCTTCAGTAGCACGCTATTTTCTTTCCAGTTCTCTTTCTGCCCTGTTCGCTTCAGTGCCTGGTCTGGCGGGATCGGGAGGATTGGATACGATCGATTCCGATATGGAATCTGTCACTGATGGAGATATCGGATTCGTACAGAGAACGCCAAGGGAACAAGTGAGGCACTTCAAATTATTATTTACATAGACCGAGGAGAACAATTATTGGTCAATGTTGAAAATGGGCATGTAAGAGAAGTAGTTGCAACGTGAATTGGCAGGGCTACAAGAATCGGTACGTGGACTTGGTGAAGAAGTACAACCAAGTTGTGACGGAGAACAACAAGTGCAGGGTTAGTTCAGAATTATATCTCTCGGTTATTATAGGCTTGTTCTATAAAGATTAATATTTGCATGGAAACTTGCACCACGTATTATGTTATAGATTGTCTTTGAAGGATATATTGAGTCTCGTTGAAAACTTCAAATTTAATACCATTGTGAAACCACAATGCTCTTGAATTGCCTCTGCAATTGAATTCAAATATTTCGTTGCAGACAATTCTTCAACAATCGCAAGACAAGGCGATAACTCGAATTCGAAAGTTGAAGGAGGAGAAGAGAATATTGAGTGAGAGAATGAATGAAATGCACGCGAATGGAAAGAGTGAGGAGGTGAGCCAAACTTTACTCGTATTACTATTAGGACCATCTTGTTTGTTACACCAATCAGGTGAAGCAGAAATGATCATGGGAAAAGTAAACTATTCGTATATTTTATTCGGTTAATTTCAGACAGCAGCACTCGAGGCGCGTGCAGCCAAATACGAGGAATTACTGGAGAAAGCGAAAGCAGAGATTGTCAAGAACAGGAAAGAGGTACGGTATGATTGATCCCATTTCCCGGTCCTACGGATCCCATCTATCGTTGTCTAATTACTGTAAAATCGCTTGACGTGGATACTTGTTATCTTTATTTGAGGTTGAATTAGATTTAATAAAGATGGTAGAATGGGGATACGGTAGCAATTCGAGATATCGATTTCAGCTGGCATCCATTACGGAGGAGTGCAATGTGCTGAAGGAGAGCATGAAGGACGGCAATCCGGAGGTATTAATATTGTTAAGAAAAGATGTTTCTATTTTTGTCGTACCAACTTGTTTGGCGCTTCATGCAGTGATGATAGAGATTGTGGTCTTCGTGAATCAACGGATCTTTCTTTATTTCTTTCTAATAAACAAATTTCTCTTCAGCAAGCTCTCTCCGAGTTGGCGGCCAATCGAGTGGCTTCAGAGTGGAAGGAACGATTCGAGAAGGTTAGCATTTATTTTTTTTTAAAGATACTATTTTTGCACATTTGTAAATGATATTGTATTGTACTTCGTAGTTAGCTTTGGCGACTGCGTATCTGATCTTTGATCTCTCTCCTTGTGCGTCTGATCTTTGCTCTATCTCCAGTGCAGATGATCTTTCCCAATATTTCAATTTTCAGGTGGAAGAGCAATGGACGGAGCGATTAAACAAGGCGGAGCAAGACGCGGCCATCACTCTGGCCACTGTGAAGGCAGAGATGCATGCGGCTTTAGAGGGAAAGGATAGAGAGGTCAGAAGAAGAAAATTATGATTATGAATGATAGAATATTGATTCAGTGGAATATAGGTTTTTGAGCAAAAAAAAAACGGAAAATACGCTTCATTGAGTCAAGGTGAAGTTGGGATTCACAGGCAAATCACATTGCCCAGCTTATGTTACTCATTTAGTGGTTTCCAGTGGTTTGTTAGAATAAAATTATAAGCGCGTCCTCCATCTTTAAATACTAGATGGTGAATATCAGAATGAGAATGTGAAGTTGTGCTGCACGAATATAATATAACGGCCTGGGGGACGAAGTGTTGATTTGATCATGAACTGTTATCTTAATGAAAATATTGTAGATCGACGTGCTCCGATCGAAGTGTCGCACTCTCGAGGTACAGGATGGACAAGCGAATGAGAGATGGCAGAAGAAGGTACGGTAGTGGAGAGGGGCACGGAAGAAGTGAAAGATGTGATACGGTAGGAGTCTGTAAATTACAAGCACTGACAAGGAAGGAGTGCGAGTTACAAAACGAGAGGGTTTGAGGTTACGTTAGGATACCGTAATATATGGTTCGGTATATCAGGTGGACGAACTGAAGGCCTCTTGCACTGCACTCGAAACGGAGAAGGAAACGATGATTGAGAAATTGAGTGAGGCAAAGGCACAGGGAGTTAAGGTGAGTTGATTGATTTAGAACGATCACGGAATTACAATTAGCGCTAAACGCATGATACTGGTGTATGAAACAATAGTGCAACGCGAGTCTGATGGGAACGTGATTTATATTGTTGCCGCCTTCGGATCACTAGTATTGCCACAGGTGTGACAATATCACGCCTCTCATTTAAGAGTCGACCTAAAGTTGTCAGCGAGTCAAAATTCGAAGTTGGGTTTTCAACGGTTTTGGGCTCCCCTTGACCCCTCTAGCACTCCTCCGAAAGGAATAGTGCCATACATCATTCCCCGCCGAGCTGCAGCTGCTGCAATTTGCAGCCTTCCAACTTTGAGCTCAATTTTCTACCCTTCAACAATGTCCTCGAAAAAACTTTTCTTCCTATGCTAAGGCTATTTTTTCATGCTCTATCGACCTACACAGGTTAGAAATCGATATCTTATCTTTTGACACTGTTATTTATTTTCGAGCTTTATTGAACAAACTGCCTCAAAACCTTGGGTTTTTTTCGATCACATTGATAGAGATTTTCAAGACGATTCGAATGATAGGTCTGCGCTCTCATACGGAGGGGCCTGAGTATGGTTCCATACCCGAAAACTGTCTCCCCAACTGCTAAACTTCATTTTTCAACTGTTCCACGCCGCTTCATTCCGCCCTCTCGCGATGAATGTGATGGAAATAGAATCTGACCGAGTCATTCTTCGCGAGAGGGCGGAATGAAGCGGCGCGGAACAGTTGAAAATACAAGTTTAGAAGTTGGAGAGACAGTTTTCGGGCATGGAAACATACTCAGGCCCCTCCGTATGAGAGCGCAGACCTATCATTCGAATCGTCTTGAAAATCTCTATCAATGTGATCGAAAAAAACCCAAGGTTTTGAGGCAGTTTTTTCAATAAAGCTCGAAAATAAATAACAGTGTCAAAAGATAAGATATCGATTTCTAACCTGTGTAGGTCGATAGAGCATGAAAAAATAGCCTTAGCATAGGAAGAAAAGTTTTTTCGAGGACATTGTTGAAGGGTAGAAAATTGAGCTCAAAGTTGGAAGGCTGCAAATTGCAGCAGCTGCAGCTCGGCGGGGAATGATGTATGACACTATTCCTTTCGGAGGGGTGCTAGAGGGGTCTAGGGGAGCCCAAAACCGTCGAAAACCAGACATCGAAAAATGGCTGACAAGAATCTGCTACTTTGAGTCGATTCTTAGGTGAGAGGCGTGATATGATATTGTAGTGTCGCAATATGCTATGGAGTTTTATCTTGAGATGGGCTAGTTCACAGACATGTTGGATATTATAGAAAATGTTCAAATTAATAATTTGCAGGCAGTTCTGATCGAGGAAGAGGCGAAGAGAGATGCTCTCAAGGCTGAAATGGTAGAGGAAAAGAGGAAGTTGAGTGAAGAATGTGATGAGAGAATAAGAGAAATGGAGAAGGATGTCGAGAAGAAAATCGAGGAATTGGTGAGATTTTTGTATTTAAAAATGTACAAACTGCCGAAACCTGTGTGATTGAGGCTGCGCATGGGGAATGTATTGTAATGATGAATGTCTGGCTGATAGACTCGTGGCACAATCTGTACAAATAATGCACAATTCAGAAGTCTCAATTGGCGTCGTCGATGGCTCTTCATTCCTCGGCAAACGATGAGAAGGAGAAGAGTGAAAGAGAAGAGAAAATGGAAGAAGCTGAAGGAGAAATGAGAGAATTAAGGGAGAAATTGAGAGAAGAAGAGGAGAAGAGAACGAAACAGGTGGGAGATTGAGGTTGCAGGGAGGGCAGATAGGTGGTGGGAATGCAATGACACCGATTTTTTAAAACAATGTTGTAGGGAGATATAAAATGCAGCCTTTTGTTGAGGGAGTAATGTTCAATCGTTGACCATGGAAGGTCGGGGCTGCAGATGGTTTACAGAGAAGTGCTATTTGTGTGTTCGGCAATAATACTCGGACAGAGTTGTTTGGAAAAGTGAATTAAATAGCTCGGGGCGTGCGTTTGGTTTTGCATTCAGTCATGGGCGAATGGGGTTTCTCTCTTGCTACATATAACTACTGTGCGACACGAGCGCATTGTTCCGACGATTGTGTTCATAATAAGAATATTAATTAATTTACTTATTGGGGTTCATTGCCTTCAATAACAATTAAATGTGAGCCATACATTGAACTTTGATCTTTCTCCTCTCAGGTGGCTGAGCTGGAGGAGGCGATTGAGGCACAATTGCAGAGGGGAAGAACTGAAATGGCAGAGATGATCAAGGTGAGTACGGTAGAGAGGGGCGATTAAGTAGACGTAGCCTAGCTCAAGCTCAGTAATTTGTAGGATGATATGCAATTCGTCGAGAAATTATTGAAACCAACCATTTTGCAATGAACAAGGCAGGATCGAGTACGGGTTTTTGTAATACTCTTGAATTGCGCCTCAATGACGTTCCTGCCAGTTTGAGGTTGCGAATGTTTCTAGTATAGACGAAGTTTGCCAACCATTTGATGGTTCGTCTTAGCGCGTTGATACAAAACTTTTAACCTCCTTTTTCCAGGAGCACGAGGAGATTCTCGCGTCGTCGAGGGAACAGTTGGAGGCACAACTGAGAACTGCCAATGAGAAGTGAGTTTTGGGTATCACGTAGTATGTAATTCCGGATCATGGTTACAATAATGATAACTAGTCCAGGTTCAATCCATGAAAATAATAAATATTGATACAAATTCGAAATGAAATGGTAATTTCGCGCTTCGTCTTGTACATAGATGTAGTCATAAGCGGAAGTTTTGATATTTTGGTCGCTCCAGTTCCATAATAAATTTAATTTCATAGTAATATTGGCATTATTGTAGAAGCGATCTGAATCGTGTGGAGGCAGTGCAGTTGAGAACGATGAATGAAGATCTACAGAGACAATTGAAGGGATGCGAGGAGAAAGAGAAGAGGGAAGAAGCGGGAAGGAAGGGAGAAATGGTCAGTCAACAATTTGTTATTTTTTTCAAATTAATTTAAATAGTTTGAGTTTTTTTTTGCGAATAGAAATACTACAATATCGAAACTCTTTATTCTGGAAGTGGGTTATGTAGAAGGAGAAAGCGAAAATCACCGGGTGCGAAAGAGGGTGACGATCCAGAAAAAAAACAATCGAAGAATAGACAATTTTTGACAGCATAATCTCCGTAGATTTACTAAATGTTTTATCGTCACCTCTGATAATATGCGATTGAAGAACAGCAAAATCACCGGGTGAAAATGGCGAATTTGCAGGCGGAACTGGAATCGGATCTCTCGACAACACGCGCGTCCCTCGCTGAGATTGAAGGGAAGATGGAAGAGATGCAGAAGGTAAGGAAGGGGGATCTCTCTATTTCACACTTTCGTTGATTAGACTGGGTGATAGAGCAGGGAATGGAGGTAACCTTTTTTTCGTAGAGGAGAATGTGGTGAAACGACCAGGTTGATTGGGGCTAGAGCAAGATTAGAAGGCACAAGTAATGGTGGATTCAGCAATAGCATAAGCAGCTTCTATTGCAATCCAATATAATCAATAGCAGCCTCTATCTACAGTAACCACCTCTGCAGGTTCTCACTGAGTCTCGCATCCGTGAGTCATCTTCCCGTCAGGAAGCAGATGAATTGGCTGATCGATTGGAGGAATTGAGAGGAAGAGCGGAGGAGAATGAAGAGAGGTCAGTCAGAGTATAGGGACTCGTGAAAATCAGGAGAATCCGGGTTGCATAGGGCTTATGAATATCGGGTCCGCCTACGATAGCGTTACATTCATCATAAGTATGTAAAAAAAACTCCAAACGAATTCGTGTTTCATCGTGGATACTAGCAATTACTGACACCTCAGATATTTGCTGTTCGTTCGGTATTCGTTTCCTAACCGCCATGCAAATTGGTAACGGTGAAGTGGGGGGGGGGGGGCAGCCGTGGCGGATGTAAATAGAGTTACTGTGAGTGGTATTATGCAAAAGTGCGATCATTTCGAGTGAGAGAGGGACGCTTGAGCGGTTGCTTCGTGTTATTGCTCCTCATTTTTCTTGCAGTTTGCTTTCGTGTTTCGCGATCTTTTTATAACTAGTGTTGTTTATTGGACGGCATCTTTTATAACTGTTGTTGTTGACGGGTTTGCAATCCGTTCATCATTGTCAGAGTTAGAGCTTGAACTGCTCGCCGTCTCTTCATTCCACACACTTTAGACCGCTCTATCGATGAGAAAGTGTTCAGAATGAAGAGAAGGTGACTCATTCCGTGTTCTTGTCAGGGTCCTCCAGACTCACTTTTTCCTGCGCGCTATTGTTGCATGGAATCAAGAGTAATGAGCGAGAACATTGGTCTTCATTGGGAATCAGAGACAAGAGAAGGAAGGGAGAGAAAGGGGCGAGAGATGTAATTGGAGATATCCAGGGACGGAGAGAGAGGGAGATTCCCAATAATTGTAAGTGAATCGAGAGAATGACAGATGGTATGAGTGAGAGAGAGGCAATGATTGCATTAGGGACATGGGCTTTCATCTGACACAACATTTATACAGCTCAAACACTTTTCCGTTTTCAGTTAAACCGTCGAGAGACTATTGAGTTCTAATGAGCTAGCCCCCAATTGATGAGCTCTTGAAACTCAATTGTTGAATGGCAGTCAATGCATGGCTAATAGGGAAGATGAGAAGAATTCAGGGAAGGGGGGGGGAACCATCTGGATGGTTTACATTCCTCTTTCTTCTCTATGTTTTGCATGCCTTCTCTTGTCCCTCGTCGAAGCTGTTTTCAGTCATGTCCCTCCTCTCCACTTTTGTCCTTCTCTTTCGTCCTCTTTCCTCCTCTTCTAATCTACTCCCTCCTTCTTCTTCCCTCTATTCCTCTTCGTCCCTCCTTCCTCTTCTCCTTCAATAGTCGCATCTCGCCTCGCTCCCGCCCGCCTAGTCAAAGTTCCATTAATAGAGTTCACTCGAGGGTAGCGGGAGAGTATAGCGAATTCGCGAATTCATGTTGCAACTCCTCATTATTCAGTGATATGTATTACCCGTAATCGGATCATGATACGTAATCGTCACATATTTTCGCATTGTTAGCCCTGCAACTAGTGTTTAGTTGTAATAGATGGATTTACTTTGCATTTTTTTTCTAACTTTGGCTCTTGTGCCACGCTCAAATCAACTTCATATTCCCCTTGCAGACTTGCTGCTTCATCCGCCCGATTCAACGAGGAATTGAGCCAATTGAAGGAAATGATCGAAGAGAGGAATGGAACAGTCAAGAGAATTGAAGAGGAAAAGGAGAATCTTGAGGTACGGAAGGGATATGATATCGATTTATTGTTGAACTATGGTAGAAAAACTGATCAATTCCCAATAGATCTCGTATGCACGACAGGGCAATGATAGATGTGAATGGGTACGGTATCCCTGGAGTTATCGATTGGCAATTGCAGGCCGAACTGGCGTCTGCCATCGAACTCTCTGCGATGCACGAGCATCTGAGAAAGCAGTTGGAGGTACGGTAGAGGGAGGGGTACTGTAACTATCCTGATGGGTACGGTAGGTCCATGTTTGTATTGCGATATGAGCTTTGTTTGGAAATGAATTTGTGTTGTGCCTGCTATCGATGAAATACTGCTTACTTCATCCTGTCCATGGGCTCAAGTGATATTGAATCGCAAAAATGGTGGGACCAGGTGCATACCAAAAATTTGCTTTCCTGGATTTGAGAATGTCAAAAATATTATAAATTGTAATTACAGGACGCTATTGAATCTCGGAAGGAGGCGGAGTGTCGCATTCTCGAGATTGAGAGAAGAGCAGAAAAGGCTGAGAAGGAATTGGAAGAAGATAGAAAGAGAATGGAGGAGGAAACGAGGGAGAGGGAGAAGAGAATGGAAGGTATGGAATCGAAATAGGAGTTCATTGACCTATTGCAATACGATCGCGTGTTACACAGTGCATGAAACCTCGAAACTATTGTACATCTATGCGATAGTACGGTTTGAATGAACGAGATGTGCGAAGAGATATTGTAGAGTCAAAATCCAGTAGATAGACATAGCAGAGTTGAAACCTACAAGTTGAATTGTGGCCAGACAACCCGGGTTCAATAATGAATTGCCTATCTTGCAGTCCTTCCCGTGCAATCTTCCCCGTCGATTCCTCACTCAGACAGTCTAATCGATATGGGAACGGGCGAGGAGACTATTCAGGTACGGTAGTTTAGCTGGGGGAGTACGGTAAGTCTTGCGACCGATTAATGTTAGACGGACCAGCGACATTGCAGTTTATGAGTTACTACTTGTCCTTGTCAAAGGACTGTGAATTTTGACATTGGTGGTTTGAACAGTGCCTAACAATGCAGTTGCAGCCCTCTCTGGTGTCGGCGCTCGCAACTTCCCCCGTGACGGCCTCTTCCCCCACAGCCTCCACTCCCATCGGGGATACGGTAGTCTCCGCTTCCCCATCGATGGAAGACGAATGGAAGAGTGCTGTGGAGGATGGAAAGGAGGAGGAGATGGAACAGTTGAGAGGACAACTGAAGCAGGCGGAGGTGGGCTATTTTCAAGATTTTTATACGAAAATGAGGTGTCAGAGTGGTTATATTGTAAATTTGGGTGATTTTACGTGCTTCTAGGCCGGGCAGGCTCATTGTTTTTTTTGGCTCACTTACTACCGTGGTATCGGCGAGAGGGGAAACTTGGCAGGATTAGGAGAGGCTGAGACTCCTGTTCGCCGGGTGGCGCAGTTGTGAAAGTTTTTGCGATTTTCGCTAGTTTCTTGGATTCAACTTACATTAAATTATTGGGCATGCATGGGATGCAGAATCGACTTAGGGAATGCCTAGATATATCCTACCAGTTTTTCCTTTTTTAAGCTGATGTATTTTTGTTTACAAAACGACTTCGAAATGGGATCATTTAACTTTAGGGTTGTAGATCAATAAAGCACTTCCGTAGCTCAAATGTTCCCGGAAATATAATTTTATATTTTTTTTAGATATTGTATTTTCAGGAGCGCGTCGCTGCCCTTGTGGCTGATCTGACAGTGGAGAGAGAAACGAGGACGAAATTGGAAGAGGAGATCAAACCACTTTCACAACAGGTGAGCAAGGTAGATGTTTGAGTGAGTACGGTAGATGAGATATTGATTTGTGATATTGTGTGGCTTGAAGATGGTAGTGAAATGATCGGGTGATAGTCTTGATCGTGTGATGTACCGGTAATGAAACGAGAACGAGACAGGACGATTGAAAAAATGGGACATATGATCTTTGAGGAATGCGTTACAGTATATTTTTTGCAAGAGTGCCTAGAGTTCAGCCTTTGTGTATAATGTTTATGTGTGAAGGCTGTAGCGACAGTGAAACGTGAAGCACGCAGATTGCCCAACTTAAAAAAAGAGAATTTTCTAGCTATTCGTGATTTTTTCGCAGTAACGGAATGCAGATGTACAGTCTAGGTTGACAAGAATTTATCTTGATTAAACCTGAATTCGTTGCAGTTGACGGAGCTGTCGGTGCAGTTGGATGCAGCCAGAGACACGAGCAGTGGAGAGACGAACATATTGCGGTTAGTTGAGAGGGAATTAGGGCAGGGGGGGGGGGGAGCCACGCACCTTGCACTTTGACGTTTCGACCGGGCGTCATATTATTGCAATTAGCTGCGCCGCTAATATAGTATGAGGCTGTGTTCAAAAATATACGGTATTCTAGAAGAAAAACGTAAACTAATGATTGCTAACAGCGAGGTTCGGCTCGTCGAACGAAACTAAGTTAGGAATACCAGGGATGACCAAGAAATCTCGCACTTTGGCGTTTCGATGGTGTATCATATTCTCGCTACATGGTGAAGTGGTAGTTCCTCGAGTATTGTTAGCTTTAGAAGAAATATTTTTTAAAAAAGAAGTTCAGTGGATTGATGGTAGGATACTAGGGAAAGCCAATAAATTTACCACAGGCACATTAACGCTTCTGTAATGCACCATATTCTTTCTATCAGCTCGAGTCGCAATTTCTTTAATGAATTTAACGGAATGAAAATAGTTTATTGATAGTTACTATAATCGCAACCATTTCTTAATATCTTCCTTTTTCAGTGCCCAATTGGCTGAATTGCAATCGGAGCACGATGATCTCACTCGCAAATTCCTCGATGCATCAGCAGACGCGTCTTCCTTCGAAGATGATGCCCATGCTTGGGCTGATCAAGTCGGCAAGGAGCGCGACGAAGTCAGGAAGCTCACCGAACGCGTCAACGCAGCGGAGACTGACGCGCGAGAAGCGGCGGACCGCGCGGCTAAGGCGGAAGCCGCGTTGGAAGCGGCTGAAGCACGAGCGGCCATGGCCGAGGCGGAAGTGAAGGAGGTGGAGGAGTCCGCGACTGAGGCGGACGCTCGCGCGACCAAAGCGGAGCGGAGAGCGGATGAAGCGGAAGAGAAACTGAAGGAGGAAAGGGAGAAGAAGGGATGCGAGGAAGAGAAGGAGAGGTGAGAAATTACATTCGTTTACATTCTTTGGACAGGGTGGTTTTGTGTAGCGCGAATGAATGGTATCACTAAGGTGGGAGGAAGGGTCGTTAGAAGATAGTTCGAAATATATTCAAATGAGATCGTAAGTTTTAACTATTAGTGGAAAGTGATTACGGTAGTAGGTGAGACGATACAGTGGCCATCCGAATGGCCTAGGTCGCAGAAACTCCCGGTGAGAAGATTGAATGGACAGCTCACACGAGGATTCTACGGCTTAGGGCACTTGCTCGGGAAAGATTGGAAGAGGGCAATGCTTATTGCCAACGTGGGCCGTAGTTTCGACATGGCGGATTCGCGCATCACGGATGGGAGATAAGATTGAAAGGGAGTCGGTGCTGTCTTGTTGATTTATGGCTTATAAAAATACACTATAAATAAAGGGTATGCACCTTTTTAAATAGCAAGCGCTTACGAGATACCTGCGATGATTCATCTAGTAAAGACGGGGGAATACGCGGGAGATCTGATTTATATGCGAATATGGTTGACGAGGAGACACGACAGACCACCCGAGGGGCCTAGGTCGCAGAAACTCCCGGTGAGCAGAACTGATTGACAGCTTACGCGGTGATTTCAACGACATAGGACGCCAACTCGGGGAAAGGTATGCGTTGATCGATGACTGAGTGCGGGTCAATGGGGATGGAAAGGATGAAGGAGTG